>VUQG01015665.1:4364-35716 GCA_015106755.1 Etia nguti | reverse complement strand
AAAAGGATAGACATAAAGATACATGCTAAGTGAGTCGGCAAAATATTTTCTGAGGGTGGCGTGAGGAGAGTGCTTCGGTGTCGTATTGCAAGCCTGCTAATGGCTTTAATGAAACCAGACACTGATGGTCAGTGTAGCATGTCAGACAGTGATTTGGCTCATTAAAGCAGGAATCCCCCAACTGATCTAAGATCTCGTTTACATGATATATTTCAGCTCAGGTTTACAGCCAAAGTGCATGCTACGCATATGATGAGGATGGGTTATATTCTGCTGGAATAATGAAGTGCAAAGTCAGCAGCAAAAAACCAAAAAACAAATCTTGATTATCTTGATCCATAGATTACTTTAAAACTACTCATTCAGTCCTCCATTGCAAAAATTTGCAAACGCAATCAAGATAAGTTTGCATTTTTATGTCAAAGTGTGAACCGATGCAGCGACTCGTTTCCTTTGGCAAAGTCTTTCAGATATTTGAACCCCATCTTTTGTTTGCTTTACGGTGTAGCTGGTATTTCTATAGAGGCTCACACATCATCTTTTAAAATTCCCTATGAATGATGATCATTTAGACAAGTTTACATATCAGTTCCTTCCTCCACGGTCTATAAACACATCATATTTACTGCATTATTTCGGGGTGTGGTGAAAACTAGCAGAAACAGCAATTACAGCAGTTTGGCTGTCCTCCATACAGACTCAGTTCTTACAACGGTGTACTGTCTCAACCTGCCGTTTAATTTTTATTCCCCGAGGGCGGCATAGTATTTCAGGGTGGGAGTTTGTACACGCTCCTCACCTGGCTGTGACACTATAAATATGAGCAAGTTGAAAACAGCTCTCTCAGTTAGATCTGCGAATGCTTTCATGCAGCTGTCAAGGTTGGAGCCTGAGATTGTTTCGGGGGATGGTTATGATGAAAACGCTGATTTTGTCTGCAGTAGTAGTTTTGCATTGTAAAGTAAGATGGCTTATTTAAGCGGGAGCAACAGTAGTTTCACCAGCTATGGCTCTGGTGACACCGTCTACTCTGAGCCTTTACAGATTAACAGCTCAGTGTTTCTCAATAACAACATTGCCTATGGATCCAGGTAAGAGCACTGTGGGTTGTTTTTTTTTTTTCTTTTAGATATTTTGATTTTGTTTAAGTGAAAACAAGTAAAATAACTTTCCATCATTTTTTTTAGGCTTGAAATGTTGCAGCAGATTGCCAACAGGGTTCAGCGGGACTGTGTTAACGGCGAGGACAAGCTTGCACTGGCGAGAACAGCCCTGCAGTCTGTAAGCATGCACTCTCAGTTTAATACTCGAACAAGCTGTGATAAAATAGCAATGAGTTAGAAGTCCTTTCTTTTTCTTTTCTAAGGATGCAAAACGTCTTGAGTCTGGTATTCAGTTCCTAAATGAAGCTGAAATCGCTGGCTACCTGTTGGAGTGTGAGAATATTCTCAGACAACAAGTAGTGGACATCCAGATTCTCCTGGATGGGAAATTCCCATTTGCAGATCAGCTTGTCCAAAGGTAAAAAATACATCCTTCTGTATAAATAACACACTGAAATTTCCTGGTGTATGAAAAAAATATATCTCGCATTGTCATCTGCTTCTATACAGGGTGTCAAAACTCCGCGATGATCTTCTAGGCTTGAGAGCTGAATGCTCCTCTGTGTACAGCAAAGGCCGCACCCTGACAACAGAGCAAACCAAAATGATGATCTCAGGCATCACACAGAGTCTGAACTCTGGCTTCTCCCAGAACATTAACACTAACCTGACACCAGCCCTTACTCCTGCACTCACCCCAAGGGGAGTAGGTACCCCTGGGTCCACCTTCACCTCGAGCCTTACGCCGTGCCTCACCCCATCCTTGACTCCTGCCTTGACCCCGAGTCTGCAGCCTGCATCAGTCCAGAGCTACATGGGGAGCGGTGGTGGCATGGACCCAGGTAGCCTCAGGCATTTGAAAAACATGCAGATCCGCAAGCCCTTACTGAAATCCTCACTGGCAGACCCCAGCTTGACAGAAGAAGAGGTCAACATGAAGTTTGTTCAGGACCTTCTAAATTGGGTAGAAGAAATGCAGGTGAGCATCTCTGATTTATAACTTGGTGTGGGTTTATTTTAAGGCAGCTAAAATGAGATGCTGAGTATTTGCCTGTTTTTTTTTCTTCTGTTTTTAAGATGGAGCTGGAACGTTCAGAGTGGGGATCAGATATGCCAAGTGTGAAAATGAATTTAGATAACCACAAAAATGTACACAGAGTGATCGAAGAATTCCAGATGAGTCTTAAAGAAGCCAAACTAAGTGAAGTAAGTATTTCTTGCAGTTGCATAAATTTTTGTTAGCTGCGTTAGAAAACCCCCCCAAAACTAAACATGTTTTCCTTTTCTCAGATTCAGATGACAATGCCTTTAAAGCTGAGCTATTCAGACAAACTGAACAAACTGGAAAAGCAGTATGAACGACTCTTGGTGAGAGATTTGTTGAGCTTAATATTCCTAATTTATAAATGGCTTTCCAATAAATACCACTAGTGTTTCCCTGCTTGTTTTTGTCTGACTTGCCCGTCTCTTTCAGAGCTCTTCCAGGGAGCGGCAAAGCCACCTGGAGAGCCTGCATGACTTTGTGTCACAGGCAACTCAAGAGCTCATCTGGCTGAACGAGAAAGAAGAAGAGGAGGTTGCTTTTGACTGGAGCGATCGCAACATTACTATCTCCAAAAAAAGGGATTACCATGCTGTAAGTCTTTGCTTGTTGTAGCTAGTAAAATCTTCTATCAACAACGATTTGGCTTTCTAGCTTTTGCTCATGTTAAAGCTTCATTTATTTAATGAGGCATCATTTTCATCGAAAGGAATTGTGGCTTGAATGTTTAACTTTATACTTAAAATCAGTGAGACGGGATATGAGATTTTGTGAGATGATGGACTAACTGGTTTTATGCCGTGGCAGAATGCCAGTGATACTCAGCTTAATGTCTTAATACAGGACCTGATGAGGGAGCTGGATGAAAAGGAGGAAGCCATCAAGTCTGTGCAGGACAAGGCAGAGCGCCTTATGCTCAAGAACCACCCAGCCAGGCTAACTATTGAAGTAAGCCCTTTGTGTTCTTTGTGCATCCTCAATATGACAATTAAGATTCCAAATTTTGGACTAGCAGCAGTGTCTCCACCCTGCATTCATCTCTCACAGCGATTACAAGATTATAAAGTCCTGATTCAACTTGTAATTTTCCAGCTATGATGCCAAGATATATATATATATATATATATATATATATCGGCCTGTATATCTAAAAAAAACTAATGTGGGGGTTTCTTTTTAAGGCATACAAAGCTGCAATGCAGACCCAGTGGAGCTGGATTTTACAGCTCTGCTCATGTGTAGAACAGCATCTCAAGGAGAATGCCATTTATTTTGAGGTGAGTTGCTGCCGTGAACTGTTTCAGCGAATGCAGCAAAGTGTTTGCCACATCTAATTCAACTCTCTTTCCCTCACTGTGCAGTTTTTCAGTGATGCCAAAGAGTCCATGGATTACCTAAAAAATTTGCAGGATTCAATTCAAAGAAAGTACAGCTGTGATCGAACAAGTACCCTACACAGACTGGAGGATCTCATTCAGGAGTCTATGGTAAAATGACAGAAAGATATGAAGACTGTGTGCGTTTGGAGGTGAAATGAAGAAAACGAATTTCTTTGTGGGTTTCTGTGTCCTTAGGATGAGAAAGAGCAGCTTCTTCAGTACCGCAGCACTGTGGCTGGGCTAGTGGGCAGGGCTAAAAATATTGTGCAGCTCAAGCCCAGAAACCCTGAAAATCCACTGAGATCCTCCATCCCTGTTAAAGCGATCTGTGATTATCGTCAGATAGAGGTACTATTATTGGTGCCGTGAATCACCACATTTAATCTTGGTTTATATAAAAAATTTATAGTAAATTAGTTGTGCTTTTGTCACAACTCTTTCAGATTACCATTTATAAAGAGGACGAGTGCGTACTGGCCAATAACTCTCACCGGGCTAAGTGGAAAGTCATCAACCCAGCAGGTAATGAGGCGATGGTTCCCTCTGTTTGCTTCACTGTCCCTCCACCCAACAAAGAGGCTGTTGATATGGCTTCAAGGTGAGTTGGTTGGTTGGTTGGATGCTAAGCTTCCTACAGTTTCCTACAGTTCCCTTAGTGTAATCTTTGTCACAGACTCAATTGCCACAACTAATAATATTAATAACCTTTGCTTCTACAGAACTGAGCAGTTATATCAGAATGTCCTGGCACTGTGGCACCACTCCCACGTCAACATGAAGAGTGTGGTGTCTTGGCATTATCTGATGGCTGACATTCAAACCATCCGCAACTGGAATGTGGCTTCAGTATGTTGGACTGTTTTTTTTTCAGACTGCAGTCAGTCGAGTTTTTCAACTCACATTGACGATCATTTGTGATAATCACGCTTCACTTTGATAACGATCATTCTAAGGAAAATGCCAGTTTGTGCTATTTACACTTGTTTTTGTTTGTTTGATTGTTTTGCTCTCATCACTCCAGATAAAAACCATGTTGCCAGGTGAGCATCAACAGGTCTTGAGCAACCTGCAGTCCCACTTTGATGAGTTCTTGGAAGACAGCAAGGAGTCAGAGGTATTCACAGTGGCGGACTGCGCACAGCTCGAGAGAGACGTGGCGGCCTGTAAGGAGTACTACCAGGAACTGCTCAGATCCGCAGAGAGAGGCAAGGCTCAAATCTCCCTTCCCCTTCTGCCTAACAACAAGCACCTTGTGTACATTGTACAAAACACAACAAAGGGAAACACATGGCTGTTAAGCCTTTTAAGCCTTAAGTTAATACCTATTGGAATTACTCAGATTTTGCTGTGAATGTAAATACTGCACTGGTGTGCCATTAATGTGTTAATGGTGTGAGTGTCATGTGTTTGAATTTTGGGAAAATTTGAAGAATATTTGTTCTTCTGTGTTAAATATAACATATGTGATACATATGCACATGGACAGTATTCACATATACAGTGTAAAATATTTGCATTTCTTTTTAAAAGATTGTGTATTTTTCTTAATTTACTTGTAATAATTTTCTCAATTTGTGTCTAACTCCACCTTGGCAGCATACAAAGTTCAGTGGATTGAGCTCCTTTCCGTCAGACTTTTCTTGACCTTATAGCGTAATTAGAGTGCCACCTAGAGGCTAAACTGCAGTATTTGTGGGTTTAAGTTATTTTCCTTTACCGTGTCTTACCTATCAAGTGGTTGATTTGCAGAATAACGCAAAGCTTTATATTTATTACTCTTAAAAAGAAAAATGCAACAAAGCTGTCACTATTTTAAGAACGCTTCTATCCTTTTCTCTTCTGTTACACAGAGGAACACGAGGAGTCCGTCTACAATCATTACATCTCGGAAATACGCAACTTCCGTATGCATCTGGAGGCCCATGAAGAACACCTGATCAGGCAAATACGCTCACCCCTGGAAAGAGATGACCTGGAGCAGAGTCTGCAGCGTATCACAGAGCATGAGGTACACATTGCAATACCAATTTATGATAATAGAGAACTTCGCTGTTGCTGTCAGTTTAAATCATCCCCCCCGCCCTCATCTGCTCTTGCAGAGGAAGACGGCAGAGCTGAATAAACTGAAGGAGGATCTGGATGCTATGAAGGAGAAGTGTGAGCTTTTCCTCAGACAAGCTGCGGGTTCTCCGTCTGTGGCAACGCTTTCATCTGAGCTCACAGTCCTCATTCAGAGCATGAGCCAAGTGTACTCCATGTCTTCCATATATATGGACAAGTAAGAGTTTCCCCTCATTGTAATTAGGTAATTCATTTATATATATGTTTGTAATACAAAAAAATATTAGAACTAAAGACCCGTTTCTTCTATTGCAGATTAAAAACTGTGAGTTTAGTGGTGAAGCACAGTCAGAGTGCAGAAGCTCTTGTTAAGGCCTATGAATCCAAACTCTATGAAGAAGATGCCATGAGCCCTGATGTCAAATCCATTGAAAATGTCATTTCCACACTAAAGGTGTTACACCATCCTAATTCAGTATTTCACCAACACACGCAGTGTTTTGCCTTCACTTGATAACCATTCCTGCTTCTGCACACAGCACTGGCGGACAGAGATTGATGAGAGACAGGAGGTATTCCATGACATGGAGGATGAGCTGCAGAAAGCGCGCCTCATCAGTGACCGCATGTTTAAAGCGCACAACGAGCGTGACTTTGATCTCGACTGGCACAAAGAAAAGGCGGATCAGTTGAGCGAGAGGTGGCAGAACATCCACTCCCAGATCGATAGCAGGTTTGGCATTTTTCATTTATTCATTCTGAATTAAATCAAGCACACCAGCTGTTTTTGCAGAAAATAGTCAGCGTATGTATTGATCACTAAAAGGTTATCCAATCAATTTTCAGGCTCCGAGACCTGGATGGTATCAGCAAATCTTTGAAGCACTACAGAGACTCCTATAGTAGCCTTGATGAATGGGTTAAAGAGATGGAGGCAGCACAGCTGAAAGCCCAAGAACACAAACCTGAGGATAGCAAGGCATTGGCTGAGCTGTTAAATAAACAAAAAGTAGGAAACTACAGAAACTTTTCACAGCAAAAAATATTTATATATATACAAAATGTTTTAAAATGTGTGTTTTTCAGATCCTTGTTGCTGAAATTGAGCAGAAACAGAGCAGTATCGACGAGTGTCAAAAGTACTCAGAGCAGTACTCATCTGCTGTTAAGGTGAAGCCATTTGTTGTCTTTCATTTAGTGTAACCCCCGCCTTCACAGTTCTGATATGTAAACAGTAAAGCATCAGGTCTGTAGGCTTTTGCAGAATATTTTTGTGAATATTGCAGCAGTTAATCACATTTTGTTGACATTTGGTGAAAAAAGACTGAGCAATAATAATCTAACTAAAAGTAGTTCACCATCAGTTCATGTGAAATTCTTTCTTAGGATTATGAACTTCAGCTGATGACGTTCAGAGCGATGGTCGACTCCCAGCACAAATCTCCTCTCAAGAAACGGAGGATGCAGAGTTCTTCCGATGCCATTCAGCAGGAGGTGAAGCTTTATTTTGGCTTCGTCAGCAGAAGAAATGAGTTCTGTATGAAAAACAGTGCCTGCAAAATGATATACTTGGTTGTGTTTACAGTTTATGGATCTCCGAACGCGCTACACTGCTCTGGTGACTCTGATGACTCAGTATGTGAAATTTGCCAGCGAAACACTGAAGAGAACTGAGGACGAGGAGGTGAGTTATTCTTGCTTTAACACATAAAACTTGGCTTTCTATGGTAACAGGGATTCATGTAGCACTTTTTCAATTTCTCTGTGTATTTGTTCTCCATTTGTTTTCTAATGCCAATGTAGCTTTATTGTCGCACATGGGCATGCTTCCTGGGTGGTCTTCTCTTTTTTATCAGCCTCACAGTACTTCCACTACTTGTCTACCTTGACTTCTTGACTCACTCCAAGACATTTATCCGAGATGGACGTCTCATTGTGAGGAAAGACAGTTTGCTTCATTGTGCAAAAGAAGCAAAGGAAATGGAGAAAAGCAGTGCATGTCTGCATGGACAGTAGCTCCTTGCTGGGGATGTTGACTTGCTGGGATGAGAAAGCTTTTTTATAATTCTCCTGCAGTAGATCTTATATGTCTCTTTTAAATGTCATTTCTGTAGAAATTGTTTTATTATTAATGGAGCTAATTTACATTGTCTACAGTGGATGATTTGTTTTTTTTTCCCGTTATAGAAGAGAAAAGCTTTTGAAAGAGCAGAGAATGAAAAGTGGACAGAAAGCATGGAGCTCCAAAAAGCTACAGGGGATATAGAGATTAGTCAACTTAAGCAGCGGGTCTGGGAGCAGGAGGCTTTGCTGACTGAAAGGCAAGAACAGTTGGAAAAGTTGGAAGGAGAAATAGAAACACAGCAGAAGACAATTGGTGATCTAAATTGTCAGAAATACCAGCTCGAGCATGACCTGAATCAGTATCGTGCTAAATTAGAGATAGCAGTTAAAGACAAAGTGGCAACTGAGCAGGAATTAAAGCACACAAAAATGTTAATCGAACAGTCAGAGGCCACATGGTCTTTGACTCAGAAGAAGCTAGACGATTTCTTAAAAGATAGCAAAGATGGCCACGATATTAATACCCAAAACCCCAGACTTCACAGAAAAAAAGATGTGGAGGAAATAGACTTTGCCACTGTTCACGAGCTGCAAAGCCAAATCCATGCTAAAAACAATGATCTAGCTCAGCAGCCTTTGGCCTTTGACAGCCAGTCAGCAGGAGACAGAGAGGTGAGGTCATCTGCATTCAGAGAAAATGACAGCACGATGGTGGATGTTCTGCAGCAGAAATTAGAGGAACTTGTCCTGGTCCAGAGAAAAGCAGACATGGCTGAAGAAAAAGCACAGAGTTATAAAAAGCTGTTGGATGACAGCAATAACAGACTGAAGAAACTTCAGATGGACTTGGAAGCTGAGAGGATTAGCATGAGACAGAAATCGGAGGATCTCCAGCAGAAAACACAGAACATGAAGAAATCCATCAATGAGCTTCAAGATGAAATCAGATCTCTGAAAAGAGCAAAGTCCTCACTGGAACAAAACGCATTTTTTCACAGCACTGAAATAGAAGGCCTTAAAGAGCAGCTGAACATTGCCCATGGAGAGCTGCAGAAAAAAAGCTCCATTGAACAGGAAAATAGTTACAAGATTAACAGCTTAGAAGAAGAACTGGCTTCCAAACAGTCAGTAATAGATCAGCTGAAGTTTAAATGCAGTGAGCTGACAAGGATGAATGTCTCATCTGACAGTAATATTCAAGGTCTTCAGATCCAGATGGAGTTACTGGAAAAAGAGAGGTCACTTTCAGAACAAAAGCTCAAGTCTTTAAGGAGAGAGACCGACAGCTGGAAACAGCAAGTTCAAACAGCAAAGGAAGAAAGTAGCTTAATAAAAAAATCTGAGCAGGCGCTGCAGGGCAAGTGTAAGAATCTGGAAGCACAACTTCAAAAAAGTGAATTAGCTGCTTCTCAGTGGCAGGGAAGAGTAGATGAGATAAAACAAATCAATCTGGAGATGGAGGAAAATCTAAAGAACATAAAAGCTAAACTAGATCAGGCGACAATGGAAATTGACAGCAAGGATCAGCAAATTAAAATCTTTAGGTCTCAAGTAGAGGGCACCAAATCGCAGGTCAGAATTATCGAGGAGGAGCTGAATAAGAAATCGCAAAGCTCTCATGAGCTTCAAATTAAACTGCAAGATTACAGTGAGGAGGTAAAAAAAATGACTGAACTGCAGCAGAAAATCAAAGCTCTCAGTTCAAGTATTGCCAGTTATGAGAAAGAAATAACCTCTCTTAAAACTGAGCTGATGTCAGTGCTTTCTGAGAGGAATTCGGCAAATCAAAAGGTCCACATGCAGAAAGCTGAAATCAATGATTTGAAAGTGATGCTGAATACCAAAAATGCACAGCTGCAGAAGGAATCTGCCGAGAGTCAAAAGCATCTCAGTAAAATCAAGGCTTTAGAAGATGAGCTTTTCAGACAAAAGCACAGTTTTAAGGGGTTAACCAGCAGCTCGGAGAAAATGACAGAAAATGTAAAGCAGGAACTTTACACGCTTCAGAGTGAGAAGAGAGACACGGAAAGGAAAGTCGAGAACCTGAACGCTAAACTTTCAGATTTAAGCTCCTCACTGCAAAGAACAAAAGACGAGTTAGCGAAAGAGGCCCAAGAGAGAAAAGTCAAAGAGTCCAAACTAATTCAGTTAGAGGCTGAGCTTCAGAAAAATAGAATAACAATCAAAGAAATGATGTCCAGTTCTGATAAATCCAGATCAAACCTACAAAATGAGAATACACTTTTAAAGAGGGATAAAGCTGAGGCATTAGAGAAAAGCATCTTGTTGGGATCTGAAGTCAGAAAACTGAGAGAAAACCTTCAGCACGCCCAATCGGAAGCCGAGCAAAAGCAAAAAGAAAACGCTGCGCTTCAGCTGAGGTCCCAGCAGATGGAGGAACAACTGGATAAGTGTAAAAAAATGCTGGAGGAGTTAAAGAGCAAACTAGAACTCCAGAGAGAGGGCTATGACAGGCAGTTGCTACTAGTGAAAACTGATATAGAGAGAAAAATCATTTTACTGCAGTCCGAAATCACAAACGAAAGCGAGAAATCCAAAGTGCACAGCTCTGAATTAGCAGAGATGCTGAATAAGTATTTCAAACAAGACACGAAGCAGATAAAACATCAGAGCACAGCTGATTCAAAGCAACAACTGGACCAACAGCTTCAGATCAAAATGGACAAAGTGCAGCAAGAGAGAACAAAGCTCGAGCGAGACTTGTCAAAAGCAAAATCTCAAATAGACGAACTCGAGGAAGATAAAATCAAACTCAAGTCAAAAATCAGTGCTATGCAAAGCCTTTGCAATGAGCAAACGAGTGAATGGACAAAGTTTCAACAGCTGTTGAAAGACTGCGAGTGGAAACTCACACTGAAAGAAAATGAGGCAAGATCTCTGCGGGAACAAATAGGGCTGTACGTCAAAGAGGTTAAAGGCCTTCAGGAGAAGCTTGCGACGCTTGGATTAGAGGTGACTCAGTGCAGTTTCCAGTATCTGAAAGACAACAAGGCTGATCTGATGAATGCTGATGTTGCTATAATGCAGAAAATGGCGCCCTCAAACCAAGATACAAAAAGCAGGAAAGATGAAGAAATTCTCTCAATGAAAGAGTCCTCACAGGTACGCATGAGGCTAAATTTTGCATTACTGGAACATAATAGTGCATTTATTAACAGATGCAGTATTTTTAAATGCAGTATACTCCTTTTGGTAGTTGTTTTTTCTGTTAGTAGATATTAATAATTGTAGCTGTAAAAACTTAAAAGCTCTTCCAATGTCACATCTACAGATGTCAACAACGGAGAACGAAATCACTCTTGAAGGAATTAAACACGTCAGACAAGATAAGAGGGAGATCAGTCACAGTCAAAGCCTTCAGCAGGATTCAACAACAAACACAAAGTTGGATAGCTCCCCTTATCAAACTCCCGCTTTCCTAAAGAAAGATGTGCAAAGTGTGACTTACAAGAGCCACGTTACCACTGATTTCCAAAGCTCTGTGAGAGCACAGGGATACATGGCTCTGTTGGGGCTAACAGGCAAGCAGCTGCACGAAACTAATGTCAGCAAGACAAAAATGTACCAAAACACATCAAAGAGTAGTACAACAGACCGCGATGGACAACAGAGCGTGACATATTCAACTCCCCAAAAGCTCCCAGACCTCAAAGGGGGTGCAAGCATTCATAATGTGGTCAAATTAAGGCTCTTGGATGAAGAGTACATCGGCAAACCGGCTGCTATTGCTGGAATTTATGTGGAGTCGAGCAAGAAAAAGATATCCTTTCTGGAAGCTGCTGAGAAGGGCTTCCTAGCAAAGACATATGCCCTTGAGTTTCTCGAGGCTCAGGCTGCAACAGGAAGCCTTACAGATCTGGCTACCGGACAAACGCATTCAGCTGCTGAGGCATTGGAGAGGGGGATTATAGATACGAGCCTGAAAGACAGACTGATGGAGGCTGAGAAAGCTATTAGCGGCTACATCTTTAAAGGCAAAAAGCTGTCCGTGTTTCAGGCCATGGAGGAAAGGATTCTTGATAGATACAAAGCCAAAAAGATCCTGGAGGTCCAGGTTGCTACTGGAGGACTGATAAACCCAGCGACTGGGGTCAGGGTGCCAGCTCACATTGCTGTAGATCAGGGTCTTTTGAACAAGGAGACTCTACAGAGTCTCTATGATCCAGTCAGTAACCCCAAAGGTTATCACAATCCTGACACTGGACAGAAAGCATACTACTCTGACATACTGAAGACATGCTTGTATGACATCAGTGGTGGAGTGTTTCTCTTTCCGTTCGGTGAGAGGCACCTAACAAGCACATCTCCTGGCAGCTCTCATAGGGTGTCAGTTGTCAACAGCAACTGTGGCAATGAGATGTCTGCATATGAAGCATTCAAGGGGAAACACATTGACAAGAAGACTTACCTGTGTCTGTCACAGCAGGAGAGTGAATGGCAGGAAAAGTCCACAGCCGACCCCAGTGGAACCCCACTTCACGTCATTACTGATGTCAAAAGTGGCCGACAGCTTTGTCTAGAGTCGGCTCGAAGTCAGAGATTCCTGGAATCGTCTGAGCTTGAGAGCTATCACAGAGGTCTTCTTAGTATCACTGAGATTGCAGACATCATATTTTCAAGAATGGTTGTTGTGGAAGATGTTAACAGCCCCATTGCTGGACTTTGGGATGTCACTCAGAAGAAAAGACTTTCGGTTTTTCAGGGTTTTCAGCAGGGCTTTACCGACAGAGCTACTGCTTTACGGCTGTTAGAGGCCCAGGCCTGCACTGGAGGTATTTGTGACCCTTCATGTGGAGAGAGAGTTACCCTCACCGAGGCTTTCAAAAGAGGTCTTTTGGATGAAGCACTGAGTCAGCAGCTTCTGCAGTTTGACCAAGCATTTAACGGCTTTATTCATCCCAAGACTGCAAAGACTTTGTCTGTTTCCCAGGCTGTTCAGGAAAATCTCCTCCCAAAAGATGCTGGTTTCCGCTGTATTGAATTCCAGCTCCTGACTGGAGGATTGATAAAACCTGACACCCACGACAGAATCTCACTTGAGGAAGTCGTTCAGAGCGGGCTCGTTGACAAAGTTACTGCCACTGTTCTCAAAGATGAGAAATTCCACACTAAAAGCCTCACCTGTCCAAGGACCAAGAGAAGAATTACATTCAAAGAGGCTCTGGAGAGAAGCGTATACGACTGCCACACTGGGTTAAGGTTACTAGAAGCTACAAAATCCCACGGTTTTGGACCAAAGTCAACATTTCATTATGTTTGGGCATATAAATAAAAACCTGTCAGTTATTATAGAATTAGCCTTTGGTGGGGTGGATTTGCATAGCCTAAAGTCAGTGAGTCTTTTTCTCGTTACCTTTGACCTTTTGATAAACAAAGATTCCTCTTGTGTTTTTGTCAATGAAGCCTCGCATTGCTGAACTGGTTAAAAATATTTGTATTTCAGTGCTGGTGACTCTTCTTCAGCTCTGACCAAAACAGTTTTTCAGTACATGGTTGTCCAAAGCTTTCTTGTGTTTTCTTCTTTGGTTTTTGATGATTTTAACCTGATTATTAATGGATTTTGACAGCAGCCCTCGCTCTCTTCCTGTGTTTTGGTTTATTTTTCTAGCAAAGTTAACAATCTTGTTAAAAGCCCGTCTATTTTAATTCTAGAGATCTGTTGATGAGGAGAAGAGAGAGCATGGTGATAAAGTTAACAAACTATTGCAGTGGATGTCCAATGTGAAACAGACCGTGAGCAATGGTGGGGATGCTCTGAAAGATAGTAATGCCAACACAGATACTTCTAATAAGCCGCAGGTAAATAATGTGTATGTTCCTGGTGTGTCCTGTTTTTTTTTTTTATTGCTGACACTTGTTTATATAAGAGGTTTTTTTTAATGACAAAAGCACTTCCAATCAAAATGATCTCACCGCCCTTTGCTGTCACAGCGTTTGATTTCTAATAAAACAAACTGTCTACTTCCTGATTCATTTTATCCATATATGTTGTGAAATTCATGGATTTAATTACTGCACTTACGAAAAAACCTACAAAGATATGCCATTTACATATAATATGAAATACTTTTAAATACTTATTTCAATTGATTCATGATAAAAAAAAATGCATATGTTGCACAAGCACCCATATTTAAGCACTTCACTGAATAATAAATGACGTCATTCTCACAAGTTATTGAAATATTTAAACACGTGGCCCAAAACTGATATTATTCACCTTAAAGTTACATGAAAGAGGCAAGGATGAGAGGCAGTTTGTGACCAGAGGGTCCATAATTAAATCTGCCCAACATAAAAAAATGGTAAAGAAAATAAATGTGTGAATTAAAGAAGTTTAGATTTTCATTACATGTCATTTGCTAATGAGAGCACTGACTTCTTATATATCATTTGATGTTAGTAGTGGACCCTTGCATTTCTATAGTAATATTTTAATACACATAAATAATGGTCTGTAAAGTAAAATTGCAATTCAGCAATTACAGTGTAACATAATTTGACTTTATTTTGTCAAATTATGTCAAAATCACCTTCACCTTCCCCTTATTATGTTTCTGATATCATGCCCCTTATGTAAAACAGAATAAAGCACAGTATGCGCGTGCTATCAGAAATAACAGTGTTAAAGTTACAGCCTCATTAAAGACCGTATAAATCAGTCAAGTCCTCTTTGACAGAAAAACTAAAATGTTTTGTAGCTTTCCATAGCTAATATTTATTGCAAAGTTGTTGTGTGCAGTATGCTTCGTGTAAATAATTAATCATGAAAAATGTAATTTAGTCTTTAAAGTATTTGTGTGTCTGTGTGTGTGTATTTTTGAGGATTATCTTGTTTTTTTTTTATTGCAACTGTACAGTAAAACTTGCCATAAAAGTAGAGTCACCATGCATCACTGACTCTAACATGTTGATATGCATGTTGTTGCTGTTCGATGTTCTAGATGTCAGTGGAGGAAATGGTCACTAAAAAGGAACAAATTGCAGAAGCACTGAGGTCCACACAAACGATGCTAAACAAACACAGTGACAAGTAAGCCTCCTTACCTGGACTAGCATGCAACAGACTGACTGATAAAGTTCGGGGCTCCATCCTTAATATTTTTTTGTCTTACAGAATGACAGAAGAGGAAAGAAAGAAGGCCCAAGATCAGCTGCAGTCTCTCACTCAGGCCTACAATGAACTCTCCAAGCAGTGTTCAGATCAGACTCCCTCTGCAGATGAGGTTGGATTATAGGCTTCGTGTTTAATGGAGTGTACTGCCTTTGTGTCCTATAATGTGTTTGAAAACAGTGCCACCTGATGTTCGATTGCATGTCTAACCATTATCCTCTTTTCCCTAGTACAGTGTTTGCCAAATTCTCTCGCACTTTCTCTTAGACTGGCTCCTTAGGAACAGAAAGTTAGTATGGCTGACACCAGTCAAACCTGAGTATGCTGTAAACATGCTAATTGCACCAAGCTGTGGTCTGATATTTCACCTCTTTCAGTGTGCTTGAGCTGTCTTTAAGAGCTCAACAGGATAGCAGATATGTAACTTTACAGTGTGCTGTGTGACTAACGACACTCTTTTTGCAAGATGCTGAATGCTTTTATTCCAGATGCATGATAGCTTTAAATGTACTGTCCATCACCCTCCTGTTGCAACCCCGTTGCAGTCTTGCTCTTGCACAAATGCTGTTTTAACAAACCCGTGTCTGTGTGGTGGTAAGTATAGCTTTTTTCTTGCTTCAGTTAGCAAAATTTAAACAAATTTTGAGGCTGAAGCCAAAGCTAGTGAAATTAATTGTCATGCTTTCATTTCCTGTAGGATTTCAAACCCCTTGATAGGATTGGGACTGGAATGGGTGGCCTGATTGATCAGAGAGGTTTGGTTAATCTCCAAGAGGCCCTCCTAACCTCCAACCTCTCTGAACCCCAGCTCCATCTCGGGTGTGACGATGCTGTCGAAGAAAATCGCATCTACACATCAACGCTGAATCACTTGCCAGTGTTGAATGATTCAAGCAAATGCATACAGAGTTCTCATGTCTCCTCTGTGTCCCTATCTGACATAGCAGCAGCTAGGGAAGGGTCCATGTGTGAAGATATGATCATAAAGATAATAGAGGCCAGCCAGGTCAGTGATGAAGTGAAGATGTGCTACACAGGGGACACGATGACCCTGGAGAAGGCATTTCAGTGTGGTTTAATTCCTGCTTCTGTCTATGTAAACATCCTTCAGAGGAAAAAGTCTCACCAGGATATGATAACTCCTAGCACTGCAGAAAGTCTGTCTTTTTTAGAGCCTGAAGAGGAGGGTGAAGCTTGTGAGGTTAATAAACTGATATTCAAGGGCCTCAGCAGAAAGAGATCAGAGACATCAGAGAGGAATATTAACAGTGTGACTTCAGGTGGTTTTAGTAATCGGGAGATTATGTCGAGGTTGTTAGGTGCTCAGGGGGAACTAGAAGGTCAGAATGAAACTGTGGTGTCAGATGGTAACTTCCAGAATGCTGGACGTGGGCTGAAGGTGGATGCGGCCATTCAGTGTGACTTGATGAGCTCCAGCAGCACACTCATCGTGCTGGGAAATCAGCAGCAGTTCATGGGACTTGCGTTGCCTCACTCTGGGGAAATCCAAACGGTGTCTACCTCACATGAATCTGATTGTCAAAGCACCTCCAGTGAATTTACCTGCAGGCTTTTTAGTAATCGAGGGAAAATAGCAGCATTTTACATTCCGGAAAATTCAGAGGTGATAGATATCACTACCGCTATTCAAAATGGTTGGATCGACAGTCACACAGCAGAGGTTCTGAAATCCATAGAGATCCCAGATGTGCTGCCAGATGTTGATCACCTTAGTGAAAAGTTTTCATCTTGGCTCACTTATAAAAAGCTGGCAGTTGATGGTTGGCCTCACGATGGTCCAGAAGTTAACCTCCCCTCTCCCACAGAGGCAAAACAGTTATTCATCTCATACTTAATGATGAACAGTTACATTGATTCAAAGTCAGAACAGAGGGTTTTGATACTTGATGATCAGTTAAATAAAATGGCTGAAGCTTTTCTTGAAGACCGGCTATTTTATCTGAACACTGATGAAGGTTTGACTGATCTGACTTTAGATGCCAAAAATAATTTTGAAGATGCAGATTCTGAGATGTCTCTACACATAAGTGATGAATCAGAGGAGTTAATAAAAAACACACAGGACGTGTTTGATCGTCATGACTTTGTTTCCCAGACCGGCGGGAGAATCACGTTTGATGAAAACACACAACACACATTTGAGCCCCATAATTTTGTTTCCTCTGGCAATGGAAGAATAACCTTTGATGAAAAATTGAATAAAAATGACAGAGCTTCAAAACACGATCATGCCAGGGACCTTTTAGTGAGTAGTGACATTGATATTGACACCACAGAGTCTGCTGTAGAGGTGGAAAACGTGTTTGAAAACGGCACTTACTGGACAAAGTCAGATCAGTTTAAAGAAGGAATTTCAGGAAATACTTTAAAAAAGGAGGCCGGAGATTATGCCAGGGAAGATCTTGATATTCCAGGTTCTCTACATGTGTCAGTCCCTCACACATTTCGCCCTGGGGAAAGCAGAAATATTAGCTCACCATCAGTGATGATTGACTCTGAGTCCTCATTTATATCTTGCCATCAGGTGCCACCACAGTATAAGGCTAAGTGCTTTGAAACAACAAGTGTTCATATTGACCAACCTCAGTTTTTAAGCCCTGAGAACTCAGTGGAGGGTGAAAATGAGCGGAAGAGTGCTATTGAACTTCTGAAAACCCAAATGGAGGAAGGGGGCATTTTGGATGTCACCTCTGGGAAATGTTATAACCTGCAGGAAGCTCTTAATAAAGGATTAGTGGATGATAAGACGGTACTAGAGCTGAATGACTCACAGTCAGATGAAAAAACTGCCATCCTAATGGATGAGACAGACAGATTTTCTGGATTAAAACCGGCATTGTCAAGCAGATGTCACACAGAGCAGCAGAGCTTTTTGAGGTCTCATTGCAGCATGAGTGGTGGTGAGTCACTCCCGCATGAATTTGTCAAGGATTCAGATTCGCAAGGCAACTTTTACCCAGAGGAAAACTACGTTTACTCTCTTTCTGAAGATCAAGATCTGGGTTTAATTCATGCAGCTGAAATTCACAAAGCTGAAAACACACAGCAGGTGATTTCAAGGAATGCTGCTGTCACGGTGCTTGATTTAGCCAAAGAAGAGGCTAATAACAAAGAAGGAGAGAGTGAAAATAGAAATCCAGAGTTGACGTGTAGGGCAGTGGGGAGTGTAGAAACGATGACTAATAAAGTACATCTTTCCCTTCCATCAGAAAGTGGTAACATGCCTCAGATGATCTCACCCTCTTTATGGAATCAGGTTACAGCAGAGCGTACCAATCATATAGAAAAATTGCCTTTAGGGGTTGAAGACAGTGAGTCACACACCTTAATGGATAGCGAGCTGACAAGAATCTCCGGCATCAATACTGATTCCAAAAGCCAGACTCAGTCTGCCACTTTTACTTATCACTCCAGTAAATCTGACAGCACACCCAGTGATGATGATGTTTTCAGTGATGGATATGATACCAGTGTAAGAAATCAGATATTCATTCAGAGTGAAACCGGCATGTCGGTTTCGTTTTGCAGTGCTTTGTCTTTGGAAGCTAGAGTGGAAGATGAAAGTGGTGTTCGGTCAACTTTGGGCAGTGAGCCAGCTCTAAGTGTGGATTACACATCGCTCTGGGATTTGGTTGAGGGTGCAGTCATCTCGGTTTCCAGGGGTAATTGTAACTCTGTGAAAAACAGTGCAGAAGATGTCAGAATTGCATTACATCAGCAAGCAGAAAGTGATTATAGTGATGAATCTGAGCCCAGCGGCTGTCAGAGAAATCAGAGCCTGATTGCAGCTGTTTGTGAAAGACATCCAGAAGAGCAGAGCTCCTCTTCTGAAATACCTGCTGGTTACAGCAGCGTAACAGCAACAAATACCATCAATCACAGCAACAATGATTTAATCCTGACTCCTAAAGATTTGTTAGGGTCGGCCCATGGTGGTGCAGGTGATGCTGAGAGGCTCTCCCAAGAGAGGGAAAACAATGACATTCTCACTATTGATGCTGAGCAGATCCCTGTATCTCTCTGTCAGAGAGATCGGAGCCCGAGTGCACCTGTTTGTGAAGGACCACAACAGCAGAGCTCCTCTTCTGAGTTACCTGCTGTTTACAGCAGCATAACAGCAACAAATACCATCGATCACAGCAACTATGATATTGAAGATACAGTCCTGACTCCTGAAGATTTGTTAGTGTCGGCCCATGGAGGTGCAGGTTATTCTGAGAGGCTTTCCCTAGAGAAGCAAAACGATGACATTCTCACTATTAATGCTGAACAGATCTCCATAGCTTTCTGTCAGCAAGATCAGAGCCTGATTGCAGCTGTTTGTGAAAGACCTCCAGAACAGCAGAGCTCCTCTTCTGAGTTACCTGCTGTTTATAGCAGCATAACAGCAACAAATTCCATCAAGCACAGCAACAATGACATTGACGATTCAGTCCTAACTCCTAGAGATTTGTCAGGGTCGGCCCATGGTGATGCAGATGATGCTGAGAGGCTTTCCCAAGAGAGGGAAAACAATGACATTGTTACCATTAATGCTGAAGACATCTCTGGTTCTCTCTGTCAGGGAGATCAGCGCCTGAGTGCAGCTGTTTGTGAAAGACCTCCACAAGAGCAGAGCTCCTCTTCTGAGATATCTTCTGTTTATAGAGGCATATCAGCAACAAATACCATCAATCACAGCAACAATGATATTGAAGATTCAGCCCTGACTCCTAAAGATTTGTTAGGGTCGACACATGGTGGTGGAGGTGATGCTGAGAGGCTTTCCCCAGAGAAGCAAAATGATGACATTTTTAATACTGATACTGAACAGATGTCTGTATCTCTCTGCCAAAAGGATGCCCCTGTTTGTGAAAGACCCCCACAAGAGCAGAGCTCCTCTTCTGAGATACCTGCTGTTTTAACAGCAACAAATACTATCAATCACAGCAGCGATGATGCTGAAGATTTAGTCATGACTCCTAAAGATTTGTTAAGTTCGAAGCTTGGTGGTAGAGGTGATGCCGAGAGGCTTTTCCAGGAGAGGCAAAACAAGAGCATTTTCGCTATTGATACTGAACAGATCTCTGATTCAAGAGTGGACGCAGACGATCCCAAAAGTGATAGAAATGTCTCCTGTTTAAATCCATCCTTTTCCTTATCAGACATCAACTTTGGACAGCCTGGAAGTAGAATAGGAGAAGAGTTGAGATCTGATCCTATAGAAGGGGATCCAAGTTCAGAAGCGTGTGTTTCTGTGTTTCCTCACACAGTTATGGATTTCTTGTCCCAGAGCAGCATAACACCTGTTGTTTCCTCTTCAGGCCCATCAGTGTTTTCTAATCCTGGAAAGACATATGCAGATGGACAGGGGGAAGATATTACACACAACGATACGGGCAGTGGCTTGGAAAGGGCACAAGCTCAAGATTCTCAAGATGCCCTTGCTATAGATAAGAATAATCCACAATCTTTGGATAAAAGCAGTTTTCACGAGAGTAGCACATCTCAAGGACTCACAGAGAGCAGTCATCCAGATCACCTCATGAATTTACTGAAGCAAAATTCTCTTGGTTTAGACAGTGAGGACAGGGGGAAATCAAAACTGATATGCCAGGATGAAAGAGGAAGTCAAGAGACAGAGCAGTCTGATGCTCCAAATATCCAGCTGCAGCTGCTGCAGGTTTTTAAGACTGTTTCCACAAGCCAAGACCTTTCAGTGCTTAAGGAAGTGATGGATACCCTCAGCAGCGCTCTGGGTTGTGAATCACAGCAGGAACAGTGGCACACACTGGAGAGCATCAAAGAGGAAAATTCAGAGGGAGAGAATGAGGAGTCAGGAGAGGATGACGGTGCTTCAAAGAGTCACCAACCATCTGTTGAGGCCTCTGCCAGCTCAGATGGCTGCAAAGTTGAGGAGGTCAAATATAAGGTGCGGTTTATTTTGGTTGAATGCTAAGCTCATCATTTCTTAGCTTTGGACATTAGTAACATCTGTTCCTTTTGTGGATTCATTTTTTTTCTTTTCCCACAGCTGTTCTCCATCCATGATTATTTGGAGTGTGTTGGGAGACTGCAGGATCACTCTGATGTTTTAGAAGATGCCAGAAAAGACCTCACAATCCCAATACCCTCAGACAACAACATGGAAGAATTGCAGAACCAAATAGAGGAATGTCAGGTTAGAAATGACCAGCTGAAGCCCATTTGTTTTTGGATAAGTGATCGATTTTTAATTTATATCAAATGTCAACATGTGTTTCAGTTCCTGTCAAATTCATTTTTTTCTCTCTAGTCTCTGGAGTCTCAGCTTTGTAGTCTGGCTGATGTTCTGACAGTAGATATGGAGAAAGCCAAACAACTCATAAACTCTGCTGATGAAGACGTTCCCCAGCAAATCCACCATGACTTGGCCTCGATATATCTGGAGTTAGAGCCAAATTTTACTGCTGTGTCTCAGATGTGTGCAGAAAGAAGTAACTCTCTGATTCAAGCGATGGAGACAGGGAAGGTCAGTCTTAACACAGTAATTAAAATACAATATTATAACAGTAGCATCAGCCACTGACCCCTTTATATATGATTTTAGGTACATTTGGAATCAACATATCAGCAGCATCTCAGTGATCTCAATATGCTGGCGGGGCTCATTCAAAATAACGCTGAGATGTTGGGTGTGGATTTGAACACATGTGATATGGATACTCTGAAACATCTGAGCCAGCAGAATAAGGTACCTTAAAGTGCAGTTTAAAACATTGCACAGCTTGAGTAAACAAGAGGAGAAAGACCCTCAACATACTTCCATGTTTTATTTTCCCAGGACATGGAGGACCATCTGCAAAAAGAAGCCAGGCTCAAGTTAGAGGATGTCACATTTGATATCCAGTGCTTTATTTCAGAACACACTCAGTTTCTGAGTCCAGCTAAGAGTAGCTACCTCCTCAAGTTCCTCAGCACCACTCAGCGAGCGTTCAGAGACCAGACAGAAAGGCTTGTAACACAGAAGAGTGCCTTAGATGTCCTGCTTGATGCCAGAGAGAGAGAAAACCTGGCAGAGGTCTGCCTGTGTATATGCTATAAATGTATTATTTCACTGAGATTTTTCCTGGAAAAAAAAGTGTAGCTCTTTTTGTGTTGCAGTTTAGGCCCCTGAAAAATCCCCCCAAAACAAAACCATGTTATCTGTGAAGTGTAAGAATTTGCCTTGTAGTTTCTTGATGTTATTTATCTGAGTTAAAGCCATATTTTACATTAACCTAAGATTGTGTAAAGTATTTGTACTGTGAAAGCAATTATCTCAATAATAAAAATAGTCCAATGTGGCACTACACCCCACCAGGGGGCTTCACAGTTTGAGAACCACTAATGTAATGAATGAATGAGATTTTATTAAGCCCTCCAACAGGCATAGTCAGGCTCTTATATACAAATATTGAAATTTTCAGTCTTTTACTTGAATTTAAACTGTACATTTGAGTGTTTTTTAAAAATATTTAGACATTCTGCATGTTTCAGTGTATTCTGGTCAGAGTTGGTTGTTTCTTTTCCTGAGTTTGAGGTTGTAAATGCTCAGAGAAATAACAGCATTGCATGCTTGAGTGCTCGATCCCTGCTGCAGGCTAACTTCTGTGCTTGTTTTTATTCTACAGGCTTCGAGACTCTGGCAAACAATTAACAGTGGACAAAATGCGCTATCTTTGTTGGAAAATGTCCTGAAAAACAAACAGACTAACACACAATATGATGTCCTCCTGTGCTTTTTAGCACCATGGCAACAAACTGGCAAATAGCATGTTTACAGCAAACTCAGTATTTACACTGGTTTGATTTAGGAGAGTTTATTCTGAAGCAAACTTTGCATGTTACCTCTGTGTGCTCGAATTCTTTCTCCCTTCCTTTCCTTCCTTTCATTTTCATTATGTGACAACTATTTTACACCTTTGAGGTTTGTTTCTACGTGAATGTTTTACTGAGAATAGATTTGTGTAACACGAGATTTAAAGATGTAAAGTTTGACCTTAACTTTTTTTTTTTTTCTAATGTCAGTCTTTATTGGAGAAACAGAAGGAGTTTACAGACAAGTTGGCAGACGTGTGCGATAATCTCACGCTGACTGAGAACCGCCTGATTGGCCATAAGCAACAGGCTGAAAATGCTGAGAGTATTACAGACCTGCAGCAGTACCAGCAGGAGCATCAGGTTTGACAGAACTTCACTTGGTTTGCCCTACAAAAAATTATATTTTGCTTCATTCATCAGTTAAAAAAAACTGCCTGTTTCTTCACAAGGCTCTCCAAAAAGATGTGTTGACAAACGCCAGTGCCTTAAATGATGTGATCAGCAGTACTAATAAATTTCTCGTGGAAAACCGAAGCAAGATGACACCAGATCAAATCGCCGCTATTGAAAGCAAGCTGGAAGAGGCTAAAAGCAAAGCCAAGCTCATCAACCAGCGAGCCGAGGACTCCAGAAAAGATTTGGAGAAAGCTGTCACGACAGCCATACAGCAAGAGAGCGAAAAGGTTCGGATTCCTTCCACATGTGATTTCTGTAAAAACTCTCTGTTTCCTGAGAATCTGAATTGTATGTTAGAGTGAAATCAGCATTGTTAATGTGTGGTCTGTTGGCACAGGCAGCAGCTGTTGAACAGCTTGAAGAGAGTAAGAGCAAAATTGAAGGTCTTCTGGACTGGATTTCCAACGTAGGAAATAAAAACAAGAGCAGCCTGGATCAAACAGACCATGTAAGTCAAGAAAATGGAAACCTGCCAGAGGAACCTTCAGCTAAGGGACTGATAACAGAGGATGATGATGCCAACGGAAACGCTTTGCAGACCACTGAAAAGGATTTTGGCAGAGAGACCAGTGGAGAGGACAATGCATCCCCGAATCTTGATAAGCAGTACCAAAAGCTCAAGGTATAGTTAGTTTGTTGCAATTTATTTATTTATTTGCAATAGTTCATACTGTTTCATACCATTTTTCCTAATGGCTCACAATATTAAGATTACTAGACTGAAAACATGAAGATGTCTTAATAACTAAAACATAATATTTTTTGAGAGCTGGTGGAGACAAGAAATGCCTCTGAGTGTTTTCAAAACATTAAAAAAATAGATAAAACTACACGTAAGGTCTGAAAAGTCTAAAATATCTTATGGCATACTAATAACATGTTTTTCTATACTTGTGACCACAGGCCCGTCACCAGGAGATTCTGTCCCAGCAGCACGATCTGATCATGGCCACCCAGTCAGCTCAGGCTATGCTTGACAAGCAAGCCAACGTGCTGTCTCCACAGGAGAAGGAGGCTTTGCAGAAGAACATCCAAGAGCTAAAGGAGCGCTATGAGACGTCCCTGACTCAGGCTGAGCAGCAGATGAAGCAGGTGCAGGGTGTCCAGGAGGAGCTGAAGAAGTTCCAGGATGACTGTGAGGAGTTTGAAAACTGGTTAAACCAGGCTGAAGAAGAGATTTTGGAACTGGGAGCGCCTGCAAGCTCCCTTAATATCCTCAGTGATAACCTTCAGCGACAGAAAAGCTTCTCAGAGGATGTGATTTCCCACAAAGGGGACCTTCGCTTCATCACTATTTCGGGACAGAAAGTGCTTGACGTGGCTAAGGCGTTTGGATCGGCTGACCCGGCAGCTAAGAATCCGCTGTTGCATGTGGATACTTCAGGGACCTGTTCTGCTGTCAAGGATAAACTAGATTCAGCAGCCAGTCGATATAAAACACTACACTCACAGGTATTTTAGTATGCAGTTGATCAGAATGGGCGTAATGGCTTATTCTTCCCACTGTGTGGCAGCATCTGTCCTAATAAAACATAAATGTTTTAAATGGCAAATTAATTTTTATTCCAATGTATTTAAGGATAAGGTTAAGGATGATGTAGTGTAACATAAAGCTGATTTGCTGAACAGAGAGTTTAGAGCTATCCTAGTTGGGCTTTTGTATACACAATATGCAGTATGATTTGTAATTTAAAGATACATTTTTTTTACTCTTAAATGTAAAATACACTAAAGGTACAAAAATACAATAAAGCACATCAACTAAGGGAAAAATACTACAGTTACAGAATTACAGTGGAAAAAATAACACAATACATTTATTTAAATGAGATTTGAAAATATTATTTTAAAATATAAGTAAAATTGCGGCACCTCTGGTTCACTTTTAGCTAACCCTTAACTTTTACTGTGAAAATGACTGTTCTAGATCAAGATCTTATTGTCAATTATTTTTGCTATTATTCTTTTTTTTTTAAACAACCAAAGTGAATCTATTTTTCTTTTGTCGCAGTGCAATCTGCTTGGCAACAACCTCAAAGACGTGGTTGACAAGTACAAAAAGTATGACGACTCAAGCACCGGTCTTTTGAAGTGGCTCAACAGCTCAGAGGAGGAGGCGAGAAAGCAGCAATCAGAGGCCATAGCAGCTGACCCTCAAATGCTACAGAAACAGCTGGAGGACACCAAGGCAAGAACCGCAACAAAAAGCAGAACTAATTAGGCCTAAGAGCTTAAAGTCAAGTCAAGAACGTTGTGTTGAAAAGCCGAGATTTGTTTCATTCTGTGGTATTTTTTTCATTGTTATCGCTTTTTATCGAGGCCAAAGAGAATTCATGTGAAAAGATACTTTTAGACATTTTTTATGTTATTTTTTGTGACTAAATTTATCCTCATTACAGCTTTCATCAGCTCAGCCTCAACTCTAAAGGTTAGGCGCAATCCAAGCACAGACAGAACGAATAGCCTTGTTTAGACGTGACATGCTCTTGGAGTTATAAGGGTTATAAGGGCAATAGACCTTGCCTCACCATATACAGTGTTTCCACTGACTTAAGTGCAACAAAGTTATTTTTAGCTTTGCGTTTAAACTCAAACCCACATGTGAATAGTTTAACTCTGGTCATTTGTAGCGCTCATACTCCTACGAGAAGATAACGAACTGGGCTGACAGAGCTGTCTCTGTCAAGGCTTTGGCTGCAGCTAGTTTCAACATTTCTCTGTAGCGAGGTAGTGACTTACAGGATAAATATGCACAGATAAGAGCTGCCTGTGAGCCAACCAAGAAACACAGTACTTTGGGCTTGGACTTGAAAATCACTGCAGAAATTCTAAGCACTTCTGTAAGAGTAATAGTGAAGTCAGATAGGTAGATTCAACTAACCAATATTAAACCCAGGCATGATCGCTCTGAGGTTATTATCATCAAGTAAGCTGTATAAGAAGCATAGACTTTGTAGAAACAGAGCATGTATTTATGAGGATTGTTTTTTTTTAACTTTCTTTTTATTATTTATTATTAATCTCCAGGCTTTACAAGGTCAGATGATGGGACACCAGACTGCTGTTGATTCTTTACGTAAAACAGCTGAGTCTTTAATAACATCTGAAGGTGACCTGCTGAGTAATCCAGATGAGATCCAGGAGACAGTAGGTGAGAAAAATAAAAGTCAGCTGCACGGCATGATCTGTATACCTAATGGCTCAATTTCCCAGATAGACATTAAGTCTAGTTTCCTAGACTATAAACTTTTTTAATGAAAGTCTGCACTGCTTGTTCTTTTAGTCTGGGACCTGGCCTAATCCATGGTCTGAAAAACCTACTCAGGGCTGAAGGGACACCCAAATTCCTACTGTTCACATGTAGACCTTTTCAATAAGTAACTTGAAAGGCAGCAGACAGTTAAATAATTTGGAAGTAGTTTTGGAAAATTTTACATATTTTCAACTGCCCTGTGAAATACTAATTGAGCGCCATGTTACTGCAACAAAGAAAGCCATGATTTATCAAGCTAGGTTGGTGTCAACATACCACAAAGAGTTCACCATTACTTTACTACAACAGAAAAATGCTATCAGTGTGATTCATGGCTTTTGATTCATTTGTGTTCATTTTTCCCCAGTTATTGGTTTCTTGGCCTGTACTTAAAATGCTGTTACCTCAACCAAAAAGCTAATGGATGTCCTTTGCCAACATTATAGCCTAAACAAAGTCATAAAAGCCAAATATGTTTCTACCTTAGTTTGAAATGTTTACCTTATGGTGTGTTCCAGACAGCGAGACATGATCCTGTTTTAAGCAGAACCTGATTTGTTTTCGTACGTTTTAGATGACATAGTGGAGCGTTACGACAACCTTTCCAAGTCTGTAAGCGATCGAAATGAGAAGCTGCAGATCACCCTGACTCGCTCTATGAGTGTTCAGGATGGCTTGGATGAGATGATGGGATGGATGGAGGGAGTGGAGGCCAGTGTGGAAGAAAAAGGGCAAATAACCTTGGACTCTGCATCTCTTGGAGGCATCCTGAGCAAAGAAGCAGTATGTGTTTTTTGTCAACATTTCCGCGCTCTAATAACGCTAAAGTTTCGTACGAGCTTCATATTTATTTTAATAATCTAATAAAACTTTACTGTTTTCAATCTTTTTTTTGTTTTAAGGCTTTAGAGCAAGACATAGCAAGTCGCCAGAGCAGCATCTCAGCAATGAAAGCCAAGGTGAAGAAGTTTGTGGAGACGGCTGATCCCTCTGCTGCCGCACTTCTGCAGTCTAAGATGGACTCTCTCTCCCAGCGCTTCTCTGATGCGTGTGATCAGCACAGGCGAAAAATTGCTACTCTGGAGCAACTGAAAGAAAAGGTAGAGCAGTTTGAGAATGTAGCCGAAAAAGTCCAGCAGTTTGTTGTGAAGCGCTCACAGGACCTGCACGAAACAGACGGCCCGGGGAAAACTTTCAATGAACTGTCTCAGCTAATGCAGGTGTGTTTAAAAATTTTGACTATTTTCTCAGTAATCTAATTTTATCATGCACAGATTAGCTGACAGATGATATTTCTCTGCAGAACACCAAAGCTGAGATGGCTGAATATGCTGGTGATTTGGAGAAGCTGCAGACTCTGTCCAAGGAGCTGTCTGAAATAAGCCCTGATGGAAACAAAGCCCAAATTCAGAGCAGGCTGGACAATCTCTCTAATGTTTTCAGCACCTTTAAAGACACCATCAAAGAAAAGTAAGTCTGGAAGAACATGGTCTTGCTATTTTTAACTCTTAATTGTGTGTCCTTTTCCTTAACTTTAACATTTGTGCATTGTTGGTAATATCCAAATGGATGCAACCTCTGACTGATTCCTCACATCTGCTTGTAGGGAAGAGGAACTGTCATCTTGTCAGGACCAGCTGGGAGAGTTCAGATCTGCAGCTAGCGCCCTCACTAAGTGGCTGGAGGAGGCTAATGACAAAGTACCTGCAGATCAGCCAAGCAGCAGTGAGAAAACTCTGGAGAACGACCTGCAGATAGTCACCGTGAGTCATGAGATAAATACAAAGTATATTTTAGAGACAGTGTTATTTTTATATGTGTTTTATCTTACTGCACTTAAGGTGCTGGAACAGAAGCCAGTGCTGTTTACACCTGACACAGCAGTTTAGAATTCATGGGTTTTGCAATAGGTAGTCACTACATTTTAGTAGATTATAGTTCCAGTCTCCTTAAACTCCGCACTATCCAAATGTGCTTACTCTGCCAGCTGATGACAGGTAAATAGTTGGTGTCTATACAGGACATATCTAGGAGTGAAACAGTGTGCTGTCCAGCAGAGAGACTGTTTTCTTTACAGTGTCTTACTGAAAAGATCGCAGAAGTAGATCCTGCACAGATCTTGCACAGTTTCAGTCCTACTTTTTACACTTCTTTAACTTAATTTTATTTTTATTTATGACTGTTCTCACAGTATAGGGACATTAGTATGCACCTTTGGCACTTTACTTTAACTATGTAGTTTATTTATTGTAGACTGTGCTATTTTTTATTTCATATCCTGCTGCTATAACACCGTAACTTCCATTGTGGGATCAGTAAAGTATCTATCTATCTATCTATCTATCTATCTATCTATCTATCTATCTATCTATCTATCTATCTATCTATCTATCTATCTATCTATCTATCTATCTATCTATCTATCTATCTATCTATCTATCTATCTATCTGAGTAAAGAATTAATGTGTCTTGCTTAGTTTTCAGAGCTCATCTTTTGATTTCTTATTTTATAAACACGCACTGGATGTTCATTCTTCTAACTGCCATATAATGAATGTTTTATCAGGGATTACTAGATCAATGGACATCCAAAGGCCCTGCTGTCCAAGACCTGAACACTAAAGGATCGACGTTGTGCAACTTGATTACGTTCCTCACATCACCTGCCAAGACAAAGACTCCCAACAAGTCGGGTAAACATCAGCACACTTAGACTCGTGTATATGAGTCATCAAACAGAGTCAGATGGGTAGTGTTTGGGTTGCCTTCTGAGTGTTGTTTAATCACTAACTGTTGAAGATCATTGAAGGATCTGGTGCCATTAGTCCTGATCCATCTGCTTGTTCCTAACATAAGCTTTGTTTCATGTCTTTGCATCAGCTCTTACTAATGGTGATGGTCCAGCAAGCCATACCTACCTAACCAACAAAGGTAATGAAGTGTGTATGTGGATGCTGCTTTGTCATCACAGTGTATGTGGTGCATGCTGCATAAATAACCTCTAAGTATCTTCAGATTACAACTTACAAATTAGTTAAAGAAAAAAAACAATAAGAAATGTCCTCATATTCTGAATACACTGTGCTATACCATATAGCGTAATGCTAATGTATTACTATTATTAATATCTCATGCTGACTCTAAATGTCTGGAAAAAATAAAATTATAACAGTGAAATTATTTTTCATATCCTCAGAGCTGATGGTTATTCAGCAGAACATGTCTTCCATCAATGAGGGGTACACGGACCTCGGAGAAACGCTGAAGAGTCGCTCAGCACAGCTGAGTAGTTTGTTGCAGGAGGTGAAAGAGGCCCAGAAGGAGACAGATGACATGATGCTGTGGCTGAAGGACATGAAAAAGACCGCACAATCCTGGAACAGTGCAGCCACAGAGAAAGACTCAGTGAAAACACAGCTTGAACAGCAGAAGGTACAAAAAGTGTTGCTGCTCTCCAGGTGGAGTGTTAACATTTAATTATATAACAAAACTGCATGTGGTTCTCACTGTGGATAAGATAGTCATAGGACAATCTTAAAAGAAATCATTAGGTATTTATGATTTGTTTTGGTCTTTCAGGCATTTGAAGATAACATGAAGCAAAAACAGGAGGCGCTCCACAAGCTCAGAGAGAAGCTCCTCGACTTGATTAAGACTCATCCAAACTCACCTGAGGCGGCAAAATGGAAGCAGATGCTGGCAGAAATAGGTATGGTCCACGGTGTTGGCTTCAAATGGCCCCGTGTTGTTTATGTCTATGTGTCTATGTTGCCTTCTAAAGCTGCATATCATAAATTTATTTATCAAAATGTGAGCCTACCTCAGTCCCTTCCCCCTGGTACACTGGTTAAATTAACACATGTGTTGTGCCAGGTTCTGAGTGGGTGGGAGGCTTGCTAGGAGAACAGTGGGACAGAGGACATAAAGGTGCTGTTGTGCTGACTAATGGACATTGGTGTGATTGTTCTGTCCTGCTGTTCAGATGCTGCCTGGGCAGACATCAGTGGCTCTGTCGAGGAGAGGAAGCAGCACCTGGAGCAGTCCAATAAGAATCTGGACATCTTCCAAACAACAGAGCAGCAGCTTGGTCAGTGGCTTTCAGAGAAGGAGCTGATGATGAGTGTCCTCGGACCCCTCTCCATAGACCCGAACATGCTTAAAATGCAGAAGCAACAAGTCCAGGTTAGAATGGCACCTTTGACACATTTTCACTAAGCATTTCCTGAGAGTTTCTTAAGGTGTGCTCATCGCCATCTGATATTATTTCACTATCCCCCAGATCCTCCAGAATGAGTTTAAGAGCCGCAAACCTCAATATGAACAACTTGAGGAAGCTGCCTCCGCCATCCTAAGCTCATCAGGGGACCAGGACTCTTCAAGTGGGAAGGTGGTGAAAGAGCAGCTTGCAGCAGTCACTCAGAAGTGGGCAGGCCTCACAGGACAGCTGGACCAGCGAGACAGCCTCATCGATCAGGCAGTGGTGAAAACCGGGAAGTTTCAGGAGTTACTGAGGAGCCTCAGTGACACTGCCACTCAACTGGAGAGTCAGCTCACAAACCATCAGGGCCTCAGCACGCAACCTGATGCTGTGAAGAAGCAGTTGGAAGATGCCCAGAACATCTCAGCTCAGCTGCGAGAAGAGAAGAAGAAGCTGAAAGAGGCTGAGGCCATCAATGAAGAGCTCACAGCGATGGTGACTGAGGACTACCTCAAAGCAGACCTCGCAAGGCAGCTGGAGAGTGTTTGCAAGCCTTTTAAGCAGTTGGAAGAGAAAGCAGGTTAGACTTTTAAATAACTAACCCACTATCTCCAAAAGTTGATTCTGTTCATCTGGACGTAGCGTTTTGTGGGAGAAACGTTTCGTCACTCATCCAAGTGACTTCTTCAGTCTCAGCTGACTGCAGGTGACTGCAGGTTTCCCCTGACCTCCCAGCCCATTGTTCCTTCAGTGGGCTGGTTTCAGTCGTTATGCAAATGTACTGTTTATAAGATTGGGGAAACCTGCAGTCAGCTGAG
>VUQG01015664.1:39127-52668 GCA_015106755.1 Etia nguti | reverse complement strand
ACAGAGAATAGGAAAGAAAATGTATTTATTGTCTAAACATGTTGTCTAAGAGCACTCATGAAACACTGCATTTCGGGATACACCCTGCACCTGAACAATGACTCAAGTGCAAAATAATAACAATACATTAAAAATAGATTTTAAATCAGCGTTTTTCTATAAGCGTTCCTTTAAGATTACTCATTACTGATTGGAGACCCACATGATCTCGACCTTTTCTAATCATAATAATGACAAATGAGCAAAAAAATATTATTTAGAAATGATGCAGTGACAGAGAGGAGGAGGTTTTTGTTGACTGCGCTGACTGTAAAGATATCCGTCATTTCACTAACCTAAAATACACCCTTAAATGAAATGACTATTTTGGAACAATTAAGACGCTGCAGCCTGCTTTCAAGAACATTGAAAGTGACTGCCTGAATCTTATAGTCGTTTTATTTAAGTTTTTTTCTATATTTAAGCATTCATGACGAATGATTAAAAAAGAGAAACAGCCTCCCCTCCTTTCACTTTGCAAGAAGAGAAATATGATCTTGAAGCTTCACTAACCCGTTTTAAAAGATTATTTTAAAGTAAAACACAAAGAGGGAACATAAAAACATTAAGTAGTCAGCCCACAGAAAATCTTAATATTATCTCTGCTCTGCTCTCGAGTGTCGCTTTATTTAAGCCCCTGTTTAGGCCTTTTTGCTCCCTCTGTGCTCGCAAAGTGCGAGAAGACTGATCCACTAAAAGCGGAGGTTTAAGGGAACATTAATTCACTCAAATTATAGTGAGTATAAGTATTTGAGATTTGTTTTTTTAAGGTTTGTCGTAATTAAATGACCTGTTAACGTTTATTCACAGAAGTTTCCAGGTCAGGAGAGTTTGACCTGATACCTAGAAACATTTTATGGGAGGTGTTCAGAGAGTGATCTCTAAAGCCACCAGATTAAGAAAATAAATGGCTGAACAATAAATAAAATCAACAGAACAGTGGAATAAAATTAAACGCGGGCCTAATTTTCCAAAAACAAAAAAATGTTCTGCTGCTGAGCTATTTTGATTGGCTACCATCTCACTGCAAGAAAGAAATATAAAACAAGCTAGTCGGTGATGACCTGAACTGATCACACCAATTCACTTGGTTAGAGTGAATAATAAGCATGACCTGTGAAATAAACTGTGAAAAGTTAATGCACACTCTGCTTTCATTTTCACACGTTGACTCTAACGGGCTCGCAAAAACAAACCCATTGATACCTGAAAAATACACCTGCCAGATACACCTGAAATTAATAAAGGGAATTATGCAGCTCAGATTTCCTGCTGTGTGTGTGTTCGTTTTCCAGAGTTTGAAAGAAAATCCTGAACAGAAATCATCTGACTGTATGAAATAAGTCACACATTTAATGACAGCAGAATGCACGTTCGGTAAATGTACGTTTTTCCGCATATTTTCTGGAGCGAAAGACTGAGTGGCATGTCGGTACACCTCCTATGAAGAAATGTAAATACTGCAGCTCTACAGGGCCACGCAAAACGAGCCAAGTTTACAGATCTGTTTAAAAAAAAATCATTTGATTCTTTTCTTCTGACATTTTTAATATTTTTTTCTCTCTTTAATGCGCCACTGTGGTCATTTCGGGACGTCATATATGAATGGAGAAGAAGAAGAAAAATAAAACCCAGTGGGACAAATCATTTTAAGTAAAAATAAAAAACGAAAGATACAAAAACAAATGCCCGATTTTCAAAGAGGTCCTGGAGATCTGGGATTAAAATAATGAAATAACGAGTCTTTTTCTTATTAGATGCGAAGAGCCCAAAAGTGGGACTTTTTTTCTTCGTCTTCTTCTTTTAAAAATGACTTAACTTGTTTACATTTTAGATTAGATATCTGTTTGTTTTGGGGGATGTTTAAATTTTTAAATGCGCAGTCCTCGGAGATAAATCGGATGTCACTGAAATCAAGAGTTAAAAGTATATAAACGTTAACAACCAGAGGAAAGAAATGTCTTTGGCGGATTACTGTTCGAGGAGGGAAAATGAATGACTCGCTCTCTCTCCCTCTCTCTCTCTCTCTCTCTCTCACACACACACACACACACACACACACACACACACACACACACACACACACACACAATTAGACACATGCGCGCGCACGAATGCATGGCGCATTTGCATGTTGTATCCCACGGTGGAAATTACAATAGCGAGCAATTAATATGCGCATAAATTAAAAGTGAGAGGGGTTTCTGAATTCCAGGAACAGGCGGTCATCCAAAGAGGAGGAGAGAGGAGAAAAAAAGAGGCTCTGTTCACACGGGACAGCAGCAGCAGGAGGAGGAGGAGGAGGAGGTGGGAAAAAAGGAGGAGAGGCAGGATTGAGGATTGAGGAAAAGGAGGAAATAGATGATGGATGGAGAGGAGGAAAAGAGGAAAGCGGTGAAGGAGGAGAAGTGGTGGAGATAGCAGGATGACGTGCCAAAGAGAAATGAATAGGAGGAGGAAGGGAACGAACGAGAAAACGATGAAAGAAAGTGGTGCGCATTAAAGGGAGAAGATGTGTAGAGAGGGACAGAATATAGGAAATATAAAAATTATTCCTTTATGTGTTTTGTTTGAGGATGTCTAACAAGAGGCGTCCAATACTAATGTGTGTATTCTGAATGTATTATCTGATCTGAAAAACAGTTACACAAGTTTTTCGACTTATTGTTATTATTGTTATTTTAGTGACTAAAAGTTATTAATGGTTAAGTTAAAGTGGAAGTTGTGTGCTGAAAAGTGGTGAAAAGATTGCATTCATTTTTTTAAAGACGCTAACAGTAATATTTAAAACAACGTATTGGGTATCAATATGTAGTTTGAATAATCCTGTACCAATAATAAGTTTGGAAGACTATAAACCACCAGCATGCACTCTCATCCTCTGCACCAGTCTGTCATCATGTTTTTACATTATTTCCTTTTAACAGGAAGCCCAGTAATTACACACACAGCAGATTACTGGTCAAACTCCAAGCCCCCAGCAGCATACACCATACTCCAGCAGATTTGAAGTGCATACTGTATACAAAAAGTCAAACCAGATGGAATTTATGAAAGTTTTTATTTTAGCTGTCTTTATTTTCACCCAATTTAATGTTACACACCACCACCCCACACACCAACGACACCAACGACACCACAATCAAATATCAACCAAACATCAGATCATAATGATGAATAAAAGCTACGTCCCTACAGCCTTCCCCCAGTATTGAACCCAACCTTATACCCTTGATGTGTTTATAAACTGGTCTGCAGGGCATTTTAAAATGTTTTGGACCCAACAGATATCACAGAAGGGATGGGATAGTGTGAGATGGAGGCAGATGATTCAGCCCCAAAGGAGCACACCCAAAAGAAAAGGAAGAAGAAAAAGAAACTGATTAAGTTCAGGAGAAGATGTGTATTTAATAAGGGTAAAAAGTGTGGTACATTTACTGTGTCTGACATCCACACCTGATGGAACTGAGCCTCTTCCATCTATAACAAGTCTAAATGTTTGCAGTGAAAAAGCTCTACAACCAAAAGAAAATGTCCGTTTAAAGTGATTTGTAGTTTGAAGCCAGTGTGAAACCTTCACTCTCTAGACAGTTTATTTGAAAAAAAAAACGTTTTGTCACCTGACAATAAACATCTTTCAAATTCTTCATGAATTTGTTAATTTCATAGAGAACTGATTTAACACCTGAGGTCCCATGGTCCTCGAGGATCTGATTAACTGTTTGGGAAGTTGGTGAACCTCTTCATCATTTTCTCTTCATCAAAGGACCCCTTTGAGTAGGGCTTTGTTTGGGAACTCCTTGGGAGCAAACACTGCCTAAGAAAACCCTTAAAGATACTTCAAAGTACCCTGAGGGACCCTCTAAAATAAATAGAGTTCATTAAAGAACAAAGCGGATGGAGGAGTCCATACACATACTTAGTTTCTGGTACAATCTGTTGATTATCCTAAAAAAAAATAAAGATTATCCTTGATGATCTGTTACTATTTTAGGTCATGTTTTTCTAAACAGGATGCATTTAAAATCTGCAAATTTTTGGCACCAACCAACCACAAATCAGCTGTAAAACAAGCAGTCAGAAGTCAGGGAGGTAGAAACAACAGCAGACATTTGTTGCATCACAAAATAATTAGAAAAGTGCAGAATAAATAAATACAACAAAGGGAAGGCTGCGATGGCTCCTGTCACCTTTTTGCCATACATGATACTGAAGCATATAGAAGACAAGGCTGGCGCTTGAGAAACAGTTAACAGCAGGTGTAAACTGCCCCCTATTGGACATATGGTGCTTGTTTCAGTTCAGTCCATTCTAAGAGTAATGTCTCCCTCTAGTGGATGTTTGGTTTTACTACAACACATCGTTATTTCATCAAGGAATTGCTGAGCAACAGTAATTTATGCACATGTAATTTCCTTAAGCTTTATATCTGTAGCACTATGTCTACTAATGCTAATAATATTATCTATATACTACCCCTATTGCAACTATTAATACTGGCGTCACCAGAACTTCTGTTGTAGCTCCAGTATGAGTAGGGGATCTGCTTTCCTTTCAGTTTGTAGTCTGAAATCAGATGCTCATCCCACGATGAAAAGATTCTGCACACTGACAAAATTAGATTCATAGTATTTTTTATCTAATTTTATGTAGTGAATAGTTAGGTTGTCAATTTGTTGGATTAAGACACAATTTTTGTAGTTTTGCCTCTGTCTGGATTTTAAATCAATCAATATGTGATTGAAGTGCAGACCTTAAGGTTTAATTAAATAGCTTTTACAAATATAAATATAATCTAATACAATCTCGGAGACTTGTGGTCAGATAAGGTATGTGCACCTTATTTAATGACAAAATTGAGCAGGTATCATATAAGAAGTTGGTAAAGAGTGTTGAATTTGTACTCCACTGCTTTGTATTGTAATTTTAAATATGAAGAAAGCCAGATTAGACTTATTAGATTATTCTTCAATGGCCAACAAAGCATTCTTTTAAGTTTTTCAAATGTTAAACTACATGCAGAAAGACCCACAAACAGGCAGAAACTAAAGGTAGCTGCAGTAAAGGCCTGTCAGAGCATCTCAAGGGAGGAAATATGGTATTTGGTGATGGTTTCTAAACTTCAGCCATTGACTAATTGCCACTGATTATCATCCAAGCATAAAAGCAACCATTGTATTTAAAATGATGGCAGTTTTCTTAATTAATTTTGACCCTTTGGAAATGGAAGGTTATAAAAATTATTGTTATTCTTAAACACTTAATACTAAATGTTCTAAAAACTTGAGTTGAAGCCAAAGGTCCGCCCTGCTCTGTATTACCACATTTAACATCCATTGTAGGGTAAACAGAGATAAAACTACAATTTGTTTTTTGGGGGTCTTTTTTTTCCCAACACACCACAGACCTAAAAGTAATTATCTAATCCATCAATCATATAAGATGCCTCTTGGCATGAGGTGAGGTGTTTAGAGCCTACTGGGAGGAGGCTCCAGGACATACTGGTGAGATTGTATTGCTCAGCTGGCTTGGGAACATCTTTTTCTCTTGCATCAAGGGCCAAAAAGTTTCACTGAGTTATTTTGATGCATTTGATTTGTTTCATCACAGCTTCTAATTTGGTGTTTTCTGTGTTCTTGCGTTTTAAAATCAATACTGAGGCTTGAGACTTGAATATGGCAGTTGTGGTTATTTGCACAGGTGTGACAGCTGTGTTGCTACAGACGCAGAGGCTGAATATGTACAGAGCCAAGATTTTTATGTGATGTTGCTGCAAACACATCACTTGCATGTTTGGGACTCCTGGAAGAACTGTTCATACATATATTCATACCCCCCCCCAACACACACACACACACACACACACACACACAGCGACTCTCACAGTCAGCCAGGCTGCAGACACTTTAGAAAGTATGTTGCTGATTGAGGCTGATTGAGCCTGAGCAAGTGCACTGGCAGGAGGCCAACTGTTTTGGGGGGAAAATTACCAAGCTGAGTGGCACATCGCCCGTCAGCTTTTCTGGGATGAGAAACCCTCCCGTAATGTAGACAGACACACACACCCGCATGAACATGCATCGCAGAGCTTCTTCTTTGAGACGAGGGAGGAGATAGATAGCTTTTATGTATTGTCCTCCCACCACTATCTCAAAGTGAACAATTCCTCTTTCTTTTTACCAGACATTTAATTTCTTGTTGTCTGCCTTGAGAGATAAATAACAGATATTTGGTGGATTTGATTCAAAGTGCAAAATGAGCCGCTGATTTGACAATAATGGACTTCAAATGAGATCTTCTAAATGCATTTTAGTTTCTGAAAATAATGTTTCAACTGCTTGAGACATTTTAATAATTTGTCTGTGCACCATCAAAGCTCTGTTAGAGTGATTTATTTAAATCAGATTTGAATAGGTGAGTGGTGTTCTCCTTTCTCTCTTTCCGTTCAGTGTCACATCACAACAACCTGCTGTTTTTAGCAAGCTGAAAGACATCTTCTTTCCCTCACCTTTCCTACATCTCTCCAGCCCCTAGCTTTCTGTTTTGACATGAGACTGCGTTACATAAAGAGCAAAAATGAAAGCGACCACGTCCTCACAACAGTGGGAGTGATCCAAGTCCCTCTTGGGGACTGAGCAAAGTACGTCTTTGGTGGTTCTGGAAGGTTTCTGGCATCACCACGTGTGTTCCGACACGACAGCTAATTCTGTTACAGAAGGCATAAACAGTTCTGTTCTTATCGCAAACACAGACCCGGGACGTCGGCTGCTATCGTCAGCGTTGTATAACACTTTGGATGCAACAGACAAAGAAAAGGCAACAGAGAGAAGAGAGGGAGAGAGGGTGTGTAGGATGTGTTGGAGCACACTGATACATCACTGATGAATATTTTAAATGGTCCCCTGTTACGTGAAGAGGAAGAAAAATGAAGACAGCTTTTGCTAGAGTACAGCAGTAGTAGGAGGATCTTACAGAAATCAGAACATGAGGTAAGTATGTGACTTACCCCAAGGAGCAGGAGAGTTTGGAGTAATTATTTCCCTATTTCCTAGTAGTGTATTCCTACACTTCAAGCTGTGTGCCCAACTCCATCCATCGCAAAATTTCAAACAGTGCTAAAAATAAGGTGAGTGGCTGACTGAGAAGGAGTTGTTGTAGGCCACAGATAAATAGAGAGCAACACAGAATACCAAGGCACCTATGGCACAGTGGGCTCATTTGAGGTAAAAGACTTTCCCCTTCAAGAATTCCCTGAAGCGGACATTAGTGTGGTGGAGGACCTTGGCTCTCCTTTGCCATATCAATTTAAGCTGTTGGCTCCGGGCCCATTCATGCCCGAAGCCAGAACTCTCTGAGGTAAGGCAGTGCATTTGCAAGAGAAGAGCTGATTAAGTCGAGGGATCGTCCGTCTTCTGCCACTGCTGAGCCAAAAAAAATAGAATGGCAAAGTGTTGGAAACATGGATGAGATAGCATCACGCAGTTGATGCAGATTTGTCAGCTACACACATACGTAATGCAAACTTCCTGTTCCTCCACATCCCAAAGTGTTACAGTGAACTCATTGTTGTGTTCAAGAAGCCCGTTTGAGATGATTTGAGCTTTGTGACACGCCATATTATCCTGCTGGAAGCAGCCATTAGGAGATGGGTACATAGTAGCCACAAAGAGATGGGCATGGCCAGCAGCAATATTCAGGTAGGCTGTGGTGTTTCAGCAATGCTGAGTTGTAGTAAGGGACCCAAAGTCTCACAAGAAAATATCCCCCACTCCACTACACCACCAACACTGGCCTAAACTGTCGATACAACGGAGGATAGATCCAGGTATATAAGTCTGATAGAGGTGAACCTGCATGTGTGAATGTGCTCTGCATGCACGACTATGTGAGAGTCCAAGTGAATTTTATCAGACTGTGAATGCAATGCTCTATGCAGATGTTTGTGTAACTTCATATTTTTGATGCTAGAATAGAAAAACTATTTCTCTTTGGTGTCTGCAGCTATCGCAACACCGCAACAAGTGAGTATAATTACAGCTTTAGACCTTTTCTACTTTAAATGGATAAAACTCCAGCAACTCAAGCTTTTGTAAATGTGAAGTTCTGAGGCTTAAGCACATATTCAGCTCTTTCCTCTTCATGTCATTAATAGCGATACAAAATGTTAAACCAAAAATCACCAAACTGTTTTATACCTTTAAAAAAGAATGCAGTTTTAACATTGCAAACAGCTATTTATTGCAGCATAATACTTTTGGTCTTGCTATCTCGATGAAGAACTTTTAAAGATTTAAATGCTGGACATGAGATCTCCCATGATTTTCAGAATGTCATCTGGGCAAGTTGGATGCTAGACCGTTGCAGGCAAGTCATTTTACGTCTTGGGCCACACACAGCACACTTTGATCTTAAGTGTCCTGGACAAATGTCTGTTAAACTGCACATTTAATCGCTGAGATATCTCAATATAAGATAAGGAAGTGAAATTTCGAGCGTACATCACAGTTTCCTTTACACAATAAAGTAATGCTACTATAGTTAATGAAAGAAATCTGTCAGCACAACTCTTTGGGCTTAAATTTTAAGAAATTATTGGGTTAAATTAAAGAAAAGGTTTTCGTAACTCATAACCCCAAACTGTCCTGTAATGAAACCAAACCAAATCCCCCCAGAAATTTCTTTAGTAGTTAAAGACGCATATCATGCATGCATATTTTCTGAGCAACTTGGAGGAAGCAAATGAGTTTATTTTACTCAAAAGCTTTTCTTTTGGCTGGTAATACTCTGAGTCAAAATATGTACTTTAAAGGGAACACTAGTCATTATTACAGAATGTTAATTCAGCTGTCAAAACAGGCTCTCTTGATGCCCCTGGGGAATTTAAAATACTTCTTATCCTGAAGGTATTAGGTTGCTTTATGGGGATCCAGTGTTTTGATCTCATACGCATTAAATGACAGGACCTCTCAGCCTTTGTTGCTTTGTTATAGCTTTCACATCTCTCCCAGCACTCACAGCTATTGCGAAAACAAACAAAATACATCAACACCACTGTAATAGTACATTTAGCAATTTAATATAGTTCTCAAGATAAAGTTCTTTGATAAACAAAGGGACAGGTTTTTTTTTTGGCTATATAAAAAGCTATTAGAAACAAGTGACTAGACTTTGAGACAAAAGTGGTTGTGTGCTTACATTTTCAGGTATCAAATACAGACACGTTTTGCTCAGAGTGAAGAGGATACTCACAAACTTCGGAATAAACGTCTCACTGACTGATTTACAAGACTCACTTCATCAAGTTTCAATCACATCACTACACACTGAGCCACTTATGAGCTATACTTCCAGAAATATGCAGAAAAAAGAGAGTCAGGTTTAGGAGCCAGTTTAAATCTAAGTGCCATCAGATACCAGGAGATAAATGGGAACTTTCAGTCATTAAATGAGATACCAAAACATGCTCCAATTTGCTTTTCAATTGATTTGAAAGGGGAAAAACTGGACAGTGGAAAGCCCTAAAAAAGGTTCACACACTGACCTACATTACATAATAGCAATGCAATAGTAAAAGTTGTCAAACAGGCTGCAGGGTGTTGATTTGCAGGCAGCATCCCTAGGAACTCATAAACTGGAGTTCATTAGAGGCAAAGGGCCTGAACTGATTCAAATTCTCTAGTAATATTCATCTTCCTGTAGTGATGGCACTAAAGGTAAACTGGCCCCCATGCTGAAAGAGACACCCAGAGATAGAGTGCTACTACCACAAGAGCACAAGAGACATACAGAGAGAAAGAGAAGGTGTTTGGCAGTGCAGTCGTATGCAAAAGAGTCATCGCAATATACAGGATACCAATGGCCATCACACCTGGGTCATCACACAGGTCACATAGGTTAATGTTAGTTTTGAGTATTTAAATAAATTGGACTTTTGATGTTTTACAGATACAAACATTATTTGGTCATCTCCCACCCTCCGGATGCCATCCCAACTTCTAAACTTAGCATACACACTCAATAATATAGTATATATTTAGGGTTTCATTTATTAAGCTATTCACAAATTTGACAGGAGTAATAAATGAGATTGATGTTCGAACCTTGTTTTGACCCAGGTCTGATTAGTAGGATTAAGAAAACGGATATACAGTACAATACACTTGAAATTACACACTGTGAAAAACATTTCATTGGTTCTCCTTAAAAGCTCAAGTAATGAAACTGCAAAGTGTATTCGAGGTCATGACGCTTTTCGTTTGACTGGTTGCTAGGCCCCGCCCTCCTTACGGTTGTGACCTTACTGGTGGTTCCCATCACATTTGCACCAATACTGGCATTTACCATCAAAGTTCTTGATTTCAGAGGTAGAGATAAACATGCTTCTCATATTTTCTTTAACCAGCTGCTACCAAGCTGTCACCTTCCACTGGCAATAAATTACTAACATTTTGTCAAAGCTGCTGGCGTCTCTGAGATTGTACAAGGTGGCAGAGAGCAAATGTCACTGTGTGTCTGAACTATAAAACACATTACAAGCCGTTCAGGATACTGTAGCTTGTGTCTTGTGTAGGAGATTTTTAAAAAAAAAATTCTTGGTTAGGCTTAAGAGCCAAAGTACTTAGTTAAGTTCGTTTAGGTTTAGGATAGGGATGTTTCTAGCAACTGATTTGCTACCTATTAAGACTATTCAACTAATGTTTAAAACATTTAAACTGAGCACATGAAGTTAAACGTCAGCCAAAAACAAAACATTTGAGTGGGTTTTAGAAATTATATATAAAAATTACGTTCCACGTTAATCAAATCATGTTTTAAATGTTCCTAAGATGTGCAGCATTTTGCACCATGCACACTCAGATTACTTTGCTGAGTTTTGCTAACCTTAGGAGCGCTAGCAGCAGTAGACTTGGTTTCTTCCATATGGTTACATCTCGCTTCAGTTGCTTGGTTATAGTTTCAGTTTATTATGACAAGGCTTACATACATCTATTTCCCCCCACCTTTTTGCAGTGTTGCAGGACAGCACTGGTTAGCATGGCTGTAATTTATTTACTTTCCCCTTTCCTCCTTTACAGCTTCCACTCAAAGTGCACCATTTTATTAACGTAACTGCAGTTGTTCATTAATAACATATTAATAATATGTTTAAGCACCCTGTCAATTAGCCAAACACATCCCTAATTTAGGAAAATTTCATGATTTGAGTTAAAATATGTCTCTTTACAATCTTTCGTTGTATACTACTGCTAAAGGGTAGCCAGTGTGACAAAATGTTACACCAAACGGGGTCACAAGTTGGAAACGGTAACAGGGCTCACCATTTACATCAAAAAAACTGCTACTGTAATTAGCAGATTAAAACTGATGCAGCTAGCTAGCTCAGCTATCTTAACTAAGATGTTATTGTAAGTAGCACTAATTGGTTAAAAATGCTGTCTTCAGCTTCCTTCCTGACCAATTTAATGAAAAACTGCTGTCCTAACTATTAGCTGATCTTGCTCATGCTAAAAGACTAAACCCAAAAACACACACTGCAGGCAAATAAATATTTTTTTTTTATTATCTTAAGTGCATTTAAATAATGAGCAAGGGCTATAGATAGTATAAAACATGGATGTAGCTTCCATATCAGAACAATTAAGCTAATGTGGAAGTGATTGAAACCCTGTCTGAAGGCCATGAGAGGGATAAATCTGTGAATAAAAAAAACCTAATTTATGGTCCTACAGAAGTGTGTGGGAAAACAGCTGTGTGCCTTGACCTCTGTAACACTTTCCTGTTGAATTTATGGGTTCAGTCACTCATTCTGAGTCATACTGAATAAAAAATTAAGCGTATATTTCAAATTTTGGTCATACTATGTTTAAAAATGGGGGGTTTATCTGTGGTATGAAACTGCACAACCATTAGCTAACAAGCTGCCAATCACAAGTCATTAGCCCAGTGAGCCTTCTGTTTCAGACCTGCCCTCCTCGTCACATCTGGATTTTTGCAACCAAGGTGGCGATGGCAGAAACACTCAGAAACCAACAGGTGATGTTACAGTAGCTACGCCCATCTTTTATCTGTAGCCAAAGCTCAAAATGTGTCTATTTACAGATGCGGAAGTATGACTGGACAATTACCAGTCACGGTAGGGGGTTTAGCCAGTGGTCAGTTAGTCCTGGTCCTGCCATAGAGTTAATAGTAGCACTTTGTTTTACAGTTCAGAAATAGTAAATAAATAACCTTTAAATAAATAACAAAAATAACAACTGCTTTGTATTTACTATGAGCTTTGTAGTTGTTGGTGCAAATGTATACTTGCTTCAACAACAGTTCCCTAGTATTTACAATTTTTCCACTTATTTTTTTAATAATATGATGTTATATGTTTTAATTATTGAATTATTGACAGAAAATTATTTCCTTTTTTAATATCTTACATAATTAGTTATGTGTTTTAAAACAAAAATGATAAAATGTGTATACTAGTTAATTATTGCATCTATCGAACTGTACAGTGTTAAGTAACTAATATTTTGATTCATCAGGGTTTATCTGTAAACACCAGTAAATGCTACACTGTAAAAGAAAGTGCCACTATATTCTTAGTTCTGTCACTCTGAATAAAAGTAGTAAGTGAATGTAGCAGCTCGGTGATACTCTTTGTTGATTTTTTTCATCTTTTACATTATTCAAGAGTCACAGGTAACTGTAATTTGTCTTCTTGACCTGAAACAAAGTATGCAGCTAATTTTCTTGTGATTCTAAGTCGAACCTATGGATCTGTTGTTTACAGCGCATTCATCATAAGAGCACCAAAGAAAGTGTACAGTATATATACAGCCCAACGTGTAAGGCGTAACATCATACAACAGTGTAGTGCAGATACTTCAATCTCAGTCCACTTCGTGCTGAGTCCGTCCCTTTCAGTTACATTTCACGGTGTTACGTTCCATTAATTTCCGCTCTATTCGTATTCAATTCAATCTGCGTTGTTTCATTCAATCCCATTCCACTTCATGCAACGCTAATTTGATTTCAATTAGTCCACTCCCACACGTCCGTGTTTGTTGTACTCTGAGACCAGCCCAGCTTCGCTCCAGTCAAGCGGATATTTTTCAATATACAGTGTAAGTGTGGCTGTGTACATTTGGATTCTCCAGTGCAACCTCCTCCCTGTGTTTTCCTTTCGCAAACTACCATTACTGCTGAGATGCCCTTTGCTAGTTTAATTATCTTAAGCCTTGTTCCCATATGTGCACCATTACACTAAGCATAAACTGACAGCTGATGTAGGTTGTAAACTTAGCTGTACTTCTTATGGGCAGTGTGAGCCTACATGTTTAAGTGATAATGCTTAGATGTTGTATCTGAGTTACTATACAAGGTGCACTTTATGATTAATTAGCTAACTCCCCATAATTTCAACTGTGACATATTTGAAAGGTGATTAGGATTAATTATTTTCTTGGACATGTTTTTTTTTTTTCTTGGTTGCCAAATCCACATTTGTTATC
>VUQG01015664.1:14972-37877 GCA_015106755.1 Etia nguti | reverse complement strand
GCAGTTCTCTATCATCTCATAGTACATCTGGACATTGGTGGCTGCACGGAAGCGGTCGATGCACAGAGCACACAGGGTGAAGGTGGTCACACCCAGGGAGGCCACCTGAGCAAACAGACAAAGAGAAGCCCTTTAAACATTATTCAGAAATTAACATGATACATAACACTGTGTATATGCAAAGGCCTTAGCTGACTGAAATGTGTTGCCTCAAGAGCGTTGCTCATATCTTGAAATTGTGCATCAGCACAGAATGCATGAGGGGGAAATTAGGATAAAAGAGCTTGTGCTAACAGTGGCCTTACACAAGTGATTATCTAAAGTCATTTCAACAGGCGGATGGGCTTATCTGTTTTCAATTCTGATTCGCCTGTGACACACTGCAAAGTTATAGTCACGGCTGCCAGGCTATCGAGCATAACAAAGAAAAGATACTAAATTATCTCAAATTGAGAAATTATATTTCAGAATCTTGAAGAAGGGCTGCTTCGTGTAGAGTAAACAAATGTGTTTCTCTGCATCGCACACAAACACATCAACTTCCACCAGCTGAAAAATCAGCCGCCACCAATAGACAGACAGCAGGACAAAGTGTAATGGTACTGCCCTTCAGGCACACCTGACAGTGCCGCAATTACATGCAGTGGGGCAGCAGAGGCACAGTGGAAGGCTCTAAGCTGTGATTAACACTGTAGTATCCCTCGATGCGTGTGTGTGTGAACTGAAAGCAGACACTTAGACACCACACACAGATCAAGGGAGGATTTTAAAAAAAGCTGTCGTCACTGGAGTCACTCATTCAAAAGAATCTTTACACCTAGTGTTTATAACAATCTAATTAGCAAACTTCCCAAATATTATGCTTTCCTGTTCATTTCTCATTCAAGACCTGCACACAACAGCTAATTATTTGGTGCTGCATCTGCCTTTTAGATATGAGAATTGTCAAATTGTCAAATTTCACCAGCACCTGAAAGCATCTGTTGGATTAGCCATCGTTTTGGCACAGTGTGGACCCTGCAAAATGGTCCTCTGCAGCTGGAGCATGTGCAGCCTAAACATCCACTGACCCTCTGTCCTTCCTCATACAACACTGCCTCCATTCCTGCCCCTTCATATTAAATTTAATTATAACAGCCAGCTTCCCAGATGGCCCCATTGAGCTGGCTTTAATGTTCTAAACACATATTTCCTGGATAGATATAGATGTTCAAATAGGAACACGCACACACACTGACCCTGATACACATGGAGGTCTTAAGCAGGCTCATAAAGGGCTGTAACCATGAGGGAGGGGTATGCGAGGTAGACCACCCCCCCCCCCCCCCCCCCCCCCCCCCCCCCCCCCCCCCCCCCCCCCCCCCACAGCTCTCTGAACAGTAACTGTGATGAATGTGACTGCATTTGGGACCTGGAGGGTTTATTACTTGTTGTGCTAAAATATTGCAACTGCCACTGATTTGTTTCTGAGTGTATTTAGGATGTAGTGAAAGACGTGTTCCTTTTAGAGCAACTTGTAATATGATTTTTTTGGTCAAACTCTGAACCGATTAATCCATTAGTTGGTTTGGTTTGTAAAATTTTGGGCAAACTTGGCAGATGTCATCTTACACTTAGTCCTGCAAGTTTTTATACAGTGCAACGGTCTACTTCTTGTAATAAACATGAGCGTCAGTCTGGAGCTGTTATAGCACTGAAATTTAAGCAGGATTTGACAGCCCCATGCTGTTCATCTACAGCATGAACAAAATGCAAAAAAAAAAAAAAAGCACACCCTTCAAATGTTGCTGCAGTACAGACACAGAGCGACTCTGCTCGCTTGATTCATACGTCACTGAGGATGCCACTTACTGAAATTGCGTTCTGCTATTGCCCTACTGCACTCTTGAGTGTACACACTATGCAGGGATGCACGTTAGGCATAAAACACGATGTTTGATGTAGGACAAAAAGGTGTTCTTGCACTCAAATAATAGCTGATTGCATTTAAATGTTCCATAAACTATTTAACATTTGAATATGTTGTATAGATTATTTTTCTTCTTTCTTTCTGTCATATACTGGTTACAGTGGTGGATGCCCATATTAAACATAGCCGGAGGCCAAAAGTTCAGACTTGAGACTCCTCTAAATGCTCAGTTCCAGAAGTCAGTGAGAAGGTATATTCCTAATTGGTCATCTCAGGCACACACTTCTGGCTTTGAGCCCACCAACCTGATGTTTAAACCAGTGTTTTTCTCCATTTTTTTCTACCTTTATTATTGTGAAACATCATATTAGTCTCTGTGTCTGACCCACTTCTGACAGACACAAATATCCATCCCATACACAAGAACAGGTGGTTGCAAATGCTGAATATTTCATAAATAGAACAACAGGCCTGAAATTGGTTTTAAAGGCAACCGAGCTTTGATCAGCATGTCAGGGCGGAGAGCAAGGGCAAGATGAACAAGCATAGCTTTGTACTGGAGGGGAGATGAGAGAGAGAGTCCAAGAGTCAGGGCGGGGGAGGGTGAAGCTGTCAGTGTGTTTGTGGAAGGGGGAAATGCAAATGAGAGAATGAGAAACAGAGGCAGAAGAAGAATGGAAAGTAAAGAAGGAGTCAGAGAATGAAAGGGAAAAAGAGAGAATGAGAGCTGAACAATAGCAGAGAAGCACGTCAGTGAGTCTAACTCACTGAGTGACGGGAAGAAAGAAATAACCCACGACATCCTCAGAATGATTAACAATGTTAATGTGGCATTTATCCCAACCAGCAGCGTTGACCTTGTCATGTTCAGTTTACCTGCAGGCAAGATAACAGGTCTGTTAGCTTCAGGGACAGAAATCCTGGAATGGTAATGCTCTGATCCAAAAAACCCCAAATAAATAATATATGTCTACTCCTGTTGATTTTACACCTCCTGTCTCTTTCTAAAGGAATAGCTTGAGATTTTTAGAATCATAGTTATTTTCTCTCTTTTCCTTCCGATACTGAGTATCAGTCAAGCAGAGGAAGATCTAAGAAGGACAAATCACAAGTTGGAAACGTCTCTTAAATACATTTATAAATAATTGGAGATTCCAAGATTATAGTTCAAACAATTGTAGGCAAGTACAAGTTATTCAGATGTTTAACCGCTTTGCACAAACTGTCGACCTCAGATGACACGAAATTTAGGATGATCAGGAACAACCCAGGAACCATGACCTGGAAACTGCTGGAACACCAGCGTCACTGTCTACAGTGAAGTGAGTTTTACATTGTCATAGACTAAGAGGATGCCAAGCAATAAAGAAGCACCCATTCCAAAACTGACACCTTCAAGCTCGACTAAAATTTGCAGCTGCTCAGACAAACAAGCCAAATGCTTTCTGGAGAAAAGTTTTACAGTCAAATGACACTGTACAATTTGTTAAGCACGGTGGTGGTAGCATCATGCTGTAGCGCTGTTTTGCTGCCAGTGGTACTGGCACATTGCACAAAGTGGATGGAATAATAAAGGACGAATACTTCCAAATTGTTCAAGTTCATATCAGAACAACGTCTTGAAAACTTGCACAGAGTTAGGTATTCCAATGACAATGAACTGCACATCAAACACACATCTGTATACTTTTGCCCTGTGTGGATTAGAGAAAAATCCAAGAGAAAATCCAAAATAAAATCAAACTTATACATTCAATTCTTATTGCGTAAGTCATTAAAGATGCATGCTGAACCATCTTCACCCTGGAAAAAGAGCAGTTCAAAGAAATTACTAAAAGCCCCAAATTAACATTTTAATGCACATGATGGGTGTATGTAGACATCTGACCACAACTGTATTTAATAATAGGAACAAAAATTTACTATATGATTTCCTTTAGTTCTGTGATTGGAACCCCTTCCTACCAAATAATACCAAATATCAAATAATATCAAAACTACCTGATACCACCTGATGATAGACGATTTGCAGAAGAGGTCAGTGCAGTTTTTCCACTTTATATCATGAATTGCTTCTCAACCTTGGACTTCAAGAGCTCGAAAAAAAACAAAAACAAAGCCATGAAAAGGCTTTTCATCTACAACATGTGTTTTTCAAATTCTGGCAGTCCATCTGCGCAGCAGGTGAGAAAGACATTTTCCCATGGTGCTGTTTTTTAATAACGGCCCATTAAGTTGCTGATTAAAGGTCTTGTGAGCTGGTGGTACAAAGGCTCAAGTTATTAATTGGCTCTTAACAAGGACTGGTGGAGCATTTGGGGCCATACTGTGACTACAGCCACTGTCAGAGGGTAATGGGTGTTATCAAGTGATGAATGGGCTAATGTCGAAACACAACAATGCACAAACACAACCACACACATAGACAACCAGTCTGGTAGTAATGAGCCAGGGAGACAAAGGGTTATTCCAGCTGCATTGCTTTTCTCTTACAGGAGTGTGTGACCCAGAGCAGGCTCCAGAAGACCATAACTCTAACCAGAGAGACCCTGCCAATGACAGCAACCATCCATCAGGTGGGCTGCATGAGCAACAGAGACAGTGGATAGATCAGGGTTAGAAGGCAGGTCCTCGGCTCATGCCCATGTTTATGCTGAACTTTTGAAATTCGCTTTCTACATGGGTGATGTATATGGGGGGTAATAGCAGACAGAGAGCAAAATCCAACCTTGTGGACCTGCTCATATTAGCAAAACAAAAAAAGGGCATAGCTTCTGCTGTTAAATATCTATTGCTTGTTTTCTATTTTCTTCCATGAGTCCATCCATTTTCTTGAGTTATAGACTGAAAGCTATCCCAGCTGACTTTGGCAGACAGACTGGTGACTTGCGTTGGGTGTACCCTAATGGGGCACACAAAAAGAGACACGCAATCACTCAGGCACACCGACAGCTAATGTAGAATCATCACTTCATCTAATACACACGTCTTTGGACTATAGTGCCTTGAGGAGACTGCTGCTGTGATCTGGTGATATACAAATAAAACTGAACTGAATTGAATTATAGGAAAAAACTTTTGCCCTAACTTGACAAAATCAGCGTAACCACACAGGCAGAGGCCGGTGACGCTACTGTTACCAGGTAATGTGTTGCTAGCCTCTCAAACCAAAGGGGTAACACAGTTTGGAGGAGGAAATCCAATAAATATAATACCAAAAACAAAAATATTCGTGTTTTGAGTTCTTTTGTCTTTGATAGGATTCAACGCACTACATATTAGCAGATTATTTACAAAGCTGTTCTAATGACTGTCTAGTCTGTCAGGACCATTGTGGCCAAGCTGTCACGCTGCTCCCCAGCTTGCCCGGCGGGGTAACGACAATAAATCATCAGGATTCATCAGGAATGATAAAAGTGTGCACTGAAAGCTGTATGGTATGGGTTTCCATAGAGCAGCTCCTGTAGATGTAATCTGCAGGTTTTCCAGTACTTTTGTCCATATAGTGAAACTATAGGCTGGAGGTCTACTTATTCTTTATTAAGGGTAGAAATCATATCAACAGAAATTCAAACATCCTCCATGACATTCAGCACCGAGAATGCTGCAGAAGTCCACTATTCATGTTGAAATCCATCTTGGGTAAATGGAGTTCAGCAGCACATTGGGTGCTGCAGGCTGCCGTAGACAGCTGAGGCCGTGAGGCTGCACTGGAGCTCTCCAGCTGCTACCCAGTGGTGTTCTGTTTTAGAAGTTAATGTTAAAACAAACTAACTAATGTCCACTGTGAACGACCATCTTTGAACAGAGGCGGTGGTTTACGACACCAACTGTCTGCCATCTATAATCCAGTTTTGAGATCCCTTTCCAGACGCCTTAACGCCCACGCACATCCTGGGTCTTCTGACCTCAGGAAATCACATGATAGGGTGGGGCTAGGTTTCACAATGAGTTCACCCGAAACCTTGGCTGATTGTGAGCTACACCCGTTTTCACACCTTAGGCTCGTGTGATTAGGTAGAGGATCATTAGGGGGTCCATTGTTCCTCTTGGGAGGACACTCCCATAGGTCTTAAATCTGGGACTCTCCACCATTTGACCCTAGAACTGAAGAAGGTTCTCGGATAAGAGGTGAAAAATCTTCAAGCAACTTAAAGAAGTCCAGACGCTTTTCTTTCCAAGCTCCTTAAAAAACTGTTTGTGCTGACAAAGACAAATAACTAGTCATTTCTTCATTTAGAAAAAATAAGGAAACATTAACAAAGATAATTCTTTTTTACTGTGGTTAAGTCATCCTTTTAAAAGTAGCGTGCAATTAGCATGTTATGTTTTTTCTAATACGTCATGCTGTTTATCTCACTCTTATGTAAAATAGAGTGGTGGAGAAGGAGCGATTCATTTTGCAAATTATCACTGAAATATTGCAATGGCATTTCTGGTTGTTGCAGGGACATGTTTTGAATAACAGCACATTAGCGTGGAAAAATAAGGCATTAATTTGATGTAAAAGGCCCTGCATTAAGGAGGACAGCGCCCATCCTCCTCTGCCCTCTATTACCATTTCCTACAGACTGTATGACTGGTAGTGGTAATCTGAGTTTCAATAAAGTAATCTTTAAAAACAGAACAAATAAAAAAAAAAAATACTTCCAATGGTTTATTTAAAAAAAGCAAACAAAAAAAACAGTGCCTCCTTTATAACACGTGGTCCACTTATGTTTCCAAAACCCTCCTCAGTGGATGACGTTGCTCAGTAGTCGCGGAGATGGCTTAGATCTTATGAAATGGCTTACGTGATTTTGCTCTTGTGATGACTGAACACGTTTTTGAAAGTATCAGAAACAAATATATATAAATTGTGTATGTGCAATACACTACATTGTGCATTACACATGCACAAAGAACGGGAATGACTACATAATGGGCTGCTTTGTATTTTTTTTAATTACATTAAGAGCAACAGTGCTCTATTTCACTGCTTTCTGTCTTTCACTCACTGTTTCTTCCAGACAATAAATTTCTCTTTCATTGAATTATATCCTGACCTGTGGCAGATTTACCCTGGATGTAAAACAAAAAAAAAAAGAAAAAAAAAGAATGATCTCATTCTACAGTGGCGGCTGGAAAAGTCCTGTTCCAGGTCATTGATTCCTGCCTGGAAGTGTTACACTGAAAGCAATACAAAACACAACAGCTTTCATGTTCTATTCTCTTCTATGAAGCCTGACTTCATGCTGACCTATTCTACGTTGATGTAAAGCTGATATGCCGCTTGTTTTCACTCCACATAATTCATGATGATAATCAGCCAATGAATATTTCATTTACATGAGTAATTACCAATTTAGGCAACTGCGTCCAACGGCAACCCCGATCTTTGCTTCATGCTGTTATTTGAACTTGTCTCAACATACAAAACACCAAATCTACTCATCCATGGACAAAGAGCTGGCTGAATGGACTCACCATCATGCATAATGAAGAGCTGCTAATTACATACTCTGAATAATTCAAATACGTATACTCCAATTAACAATTACTCGCATGCCTGACAGACTGAGAATGCAGATCTAGTTTGTGTTTGTGTACTTAATTTGTGTTTGTCAGCGTCTACGCGTTGTAAGTGTACATCTGCATTTCAGTTTATATTAATGTAATATTCATACTGTCTCTAAGTGTATGTGAGTGTGTGTGTGTCCCAAGGCTTGTTTCTAATCACAGATAGCTGATGCGAAGAGAGGAGAGGGGGGAGAACAGCCGCAGGCAGTGATCAGTAGGGAGAAGGCCATCCCACCCATATGGAGGATCACCACACCCTACTGACTTTGTGAATGTGTGTGCGTGTGTGTGTGTGTCTACAGGCTAGATGGTTACCTAGATTTTAAACCGACATAGGGTTGGACACATATAACTGTAAATAGTAAGAGATTCTCTTTTCATGACCTCTGGTAGACCTCTAAAGATCGACCCATAACGATATGGTAAATGAAGATAAATATTTTTGATTTCACTAGCAAGGCTATCATTTTGGATTTTTTCTTTAGAAAGAATTGCAACTGACTTTATATTTCTTCCTATATTCCACTACTGTACTTCATACAGCAGACATAAAGAGCAGACCAAATTCTGATTCAGTTACCTGAGGGTCTGTGCCTCAGTCTGTGCACGGTGAGTGTGTATATGTCAAGCTGATGTATGTCCTGCCATTATCGCCAATTTCGACACTGTGCATTGTGGCCCTCGGTGGGTCCGTGCAGCCCTGTTCCCTCTCTCCTCTACTCATGCTTTCTTTCTACCAATCTATTGCACTCTCACTTCCCCCAGCCTCTTTCCTGCTCGGCTTCGACGGTCTATTTCACTCTGTCTGCCTGCTGAAACCCTGACTACAGGAAATACCAACGAGGCCAAATACACAAGGCACAAACAAAACTAAACCTAAACTGAAGGATGATATTGGCCTTATAGATTTTTATATACTCTGTTTAGAGTTAGAAAGAGGGAACTTTCAATGAATTAGATAAGCTAGAATATACTTAATGTATCCCAAAAGTTAGGAAATTCATGATAGTCAGAGAATCAGTTTTAGTCAAAATATGAAAACTGCTGAGAACACACCAGTCAAGACTGAAACAGGTTGGATGAACGGCAGTAGAGACGGGCAATAAACAGACGGATCATAAAAGATTCTTTTTTTTTAATGAGCTGAAGTCCTGTTACTGTTGTCACACTCAAAGTTCTCACATAAAAACACTTGGAAATGTATAGAGTAAATAAAAGCATAAGTTCTACATAGCATATATAATCAGTTCAGGCTCTCATGGCTCTAAGCAGATGCTATATGGCTACATTGGTACTGGGATTGCCAATATAACACTAATTACAATGCATCTTTAGGGAGATGTATATCCCATGATGATGATTGCCAATTATCTATCTCTCTACTAATGGGAGAAGTCATTAGGCTGTTGCATATGGGTACAGTTGTACAGTACTTGCATGACTGCTTTTTTCCATATAAATATAAATGTACAAATTTTGTGTAAGTCATTCAGTTAGTAGGATTCTTGTGTTTTTGTTGAATTTTGTCCAACAAACCATGTGCCTAATGCTACAAAGTAAGACATTATTATCAGAAAGAGATGGACGTTCAATCAATGTTTCTGTGACATTGTAGCTTATCGGATACCCTTTCCTGCAATGATTTACAAGCATCTCTTTAATTGGGGTTAATAAGATGTATATAAATCACTCTGTTACAACAGCATAGCTTTAAATCAACCTTGACAAATGACTTCTTCTTCCTTCTGGCTTATACAATGCTTACTGCACCATTTATTTGTTTTTTTACTCTAGGTTTAGGTCTTATTCTAATAAACTGCCAGGTGCAAAGACTCAATTATTGTCCATTAGTTTTGCCTTTTTTTTGGGCTCTGCCCCCTTACTGCCAAGAGGGGTAGTGTGCGGTGTGAACAGGCACTGTATCTGAAATGATGTGGGCTGGCAGACTGGCTCACATTTTTATTTTGTGCAGGATTTCCTGCCGTGTTTGCTCACATCTCACACCAAAATTGCTTTCTCTTTGAGGTTTAGAAATTCCACACTCGACTAAGCACTGAATAAAACAAGATTTACTTAAAGCAGCTCCACGGGAGGCTCCTCTCTTTGCACAGACACTCATGCATTATCTATAGAATCTCCTGATTTGAATACATACCTGAATCGGGTTCTCTGTCTGTCTGTGTTGTGTATTTATGCAGGCTAAGTGTGACTGAGACTGTGTCCTTATTTCAAATGATAATATCCCCTGTGACTCAATTTGGGTTAAGTGAAGAAAGAAGTCACTCCATAGGGTGAGTGTGTGTGTTTCGCTGAATGTTCCACAGGGAAAGATTGAGCCCTGGGCTGCATTACTCACAGCCTGTTTGATACATGCATGCACAAACACGCACACTGAACACAGACAGGGCCCTGTGCACATGTCCTGATAGATATGTATATTAAAACACATCTTGAAATGAAGCAATAAACACATGGAGACAGGTGTGTACAGCTACTTCACAACAACATATTCTGTATTAAAAATAACCATTTGGTCTGTGCGGTGGATGTGTCTTAGTCAGGTTATTAAATATTATCCCGTGGTCCCTGGGAAGCTCATATGCAATAACACAGTAGGGGGCCTGTTTCTCTTTGATCCCCCAATAATTAAAACATATGCAGTCACAAGGTGTTTGCAACACGGTGCACAGCAGACTGATACCAAATATGAGCATGTTATTATACACTAAAGAGTAAGTATGCAATGAAAAATCTCTAATCTCTACTAATTATTGATAAGCTGCTGCAAAAAAATGTAGGCCTAGTAAAGTGCAGAGCCTGACTGATACATCAGCCTATATTAGCCTTTTGCTGATATATATTGCAATCGGCATTTATTATAACCGTTAATTTATCAGTTAAAAAAAAAAAAGAAGAGAAGAGTTGGGAGAAACACCCTTCAACTATGTTTTGAGTGTTGAAATTGCAAGTTTTTCCACCAAGGAGCACTCTGCAGACTCACAGTTTTTTTAAACTCCATTATCATATTTTCTTATAAAGGACTTATAAAAATCTGCTTATGTTTGTGTGTCTGAATGGGGAAAAAAACAAAATACCAGCTGATATATCAGAATATCGAATTTTTTAAATCATCAAATATCAGACTTAAAAATTCCATATCAGTCAGGCTCCAGGAAAGTGTGAGTGGACCTTTACCTTTATAACTTCGCCAAACAAATAATAGCCAGTGAGCTTATGCGACCATAAGCTGACACTTGAGTTAAAATGAAGAAAAAGCACTGACTGGTCTTGGATTTAGAAGCCCATTGTACACTCGAGTGTTGCTCTAGAAATTGGCCTACAGCTCTGTCTCAACACCCTTAGAATTACAATTGCATGGAAACTTCTTGAATGCACCGCAAACTCTTCAGGAAGCTAATATAAGATTCATCTACCAATACCCACCAAGCACCACAAGCCCATGAACATATCTTTCTGGGCTAAATATGACCACTTTAAAAAGGCGACCCCTCTACCTATACACTTGGTGGAAATATAAAAGGTGTACAGCTATCTTCTTAGGGCTTATTTTTTGTTTAAAAGTGAAAGTTTAGGAAGGAAAGGGGACTTTTTTAGTGGTGTCACTGAAAAAGGAGTCTAGGTTTAAATCTGTCAATTATGTGAGGAGTTTGTAGAGTTGTTGAGAAAAAGTGACCTTCACTTTTAAACCAAATTTAGACATAAAGAGACACTGTTTCAATGGCCTGAACAGATGGCCTTTCAACCAAACCTTATTGTGGATTAGACGTCTGGCATAGGCATCTTTAACATCTTTTCAACAGGTGTTTGCTGTATGGGTAGTAAGATATTATTAGATAACAGCTCTTCCTGTTTGCAGGCTCTGTAGCATCTGGAGGGAGGAGTTGAAGTTAAATTCTGATCACTGACTCTGGCTTCTTGCCTGGTTACACAAGCTGACATTTACTCTTATCCTTTTTTCTACCTTTGGCTGCATACAACATAATTCTTACATAGTCATGACTCAGACGATTTGCCAACAATTTCTCTGTCTTCAAATCAAGCATCTTTAAACACATATTTAGCCTCCCCCCTTCAGCTTCACTTGAGGCGGGTCATGCCAACAGCCATTCAAAACAAGCTTAAGCTGCGCCTGAGCTGGAATCCCCTGTTTTACACAAAAGGCATTGCGCTTGTGGGTGAATCTGACACTGGTGTAATTGCAGTAAAAACACAAAGGAAAGGTATCAGCACACTACTACTGCCCATGAACACTGGTGCGTGGGAAGGGGTGGGTACAAAAAAAGGCAAGGAAAGAGGCTGACTGAGTGTGTGTGCATGTGCAATGCCTTCCTCAGGTGTATGTATGATGAAAGCAGCAGTGTATGAGCCAAAGTAAATGGCAGATAGGGAGTTGCTGTCAAACATGTTGGTGTGTATCTGTGCGTGTTTGTGTGTTTGATGCCTCAAGGGCTAAGTGAGATTCCTCTCCAGTTGCAGCAGGTGCACAAGTGCCAAACAGATTGCCTTGTTATTGGGTGAGGTGTCATCCTGCGACTGTGTGTACTTTCAGGTCTGTCAGGGCTTTGAAAGCGAAACCAAGCTCTTCAATTAAGTCTCCATATAGGCAGGCAAGGAAGAGCATGACACCTAAATGACATTGACTGAGCCCCTTCATCATCTGATATCACTGAAGGGATCAATTCAAAACATTTCCACTATGCCTGTGAGACATTTAAAGCAGAAAAATGACACAAAGCTGAAAGCTGGGCAGAATTACCTCCACATAGGGCACCACTTTGCAGGCAAATTCTCCCAGCAGCCAGGACTTCGTCAGTTCGTGGAACACCACCATGGGCAGGCAGAAGAAGATGAGCACAAAATCCCACACAGCTAAATTTGCCAGCAGAGAGTTGGAGATACTCTTCATGTAGTAGTTCTGGCACACGATGCACAGGATGGCAATGTTTCCCGCTATGCCCACCAGGAAAATGACCCCGGAGACGCACGTGATCGCGTAAGCGCCGTAAGTCTCACTCGTCACCGGGTAAAAGGGGTTCTTGATCTCGTTCTCGAAATCCTGCGAGCTGGGAGGGGTGATCGGCGTGGCGTCCCACGGGTTCTCCTCTCGGAAAGTGAAAAACTCACTCCTCCTGGTGAAGAGGTCAAAGGGCAGTTCGGTGGAGGTGAGGGCCACCGGTTTGGGGATGGGTTCCCACGGTGACGCATGAGGTTGAGCCAAAACTACAGAGCTTTTGTTCAGCCGGTTTCTCCCCCTCTTCCACGCTTTCTTCTGTTCGTCTTTTGTGCCTCTCTTGTGCCTCTCGCCCTCCTCGGGTCCCCCTCCTCCGTCTCCCCAACCCATTGAAGAGGGCTTAGCCGCATTGTAGTGTCCACCTGCTGGCGTCCCCGTACTACTAAACCCGCCATTCAACTTTATCCTCCTATTATGGTGGCGCGTCGAGTCCCAATGTGAGACGGCGTTGGGATCCTCCACGGGTGTCAGAGTCCTATTGTAGTCGCGTTTGCTGTGTCCATTTCGCCGGATTTCTTCTGCAATTACCCTCTTCCAGGGGTGAGTGGAGTTAAGGGTCCCTCTGATAATTGCCCGCTGCGCCTGCAGCTCTGCCGAAGACGCACCTGTGGCGTACTCGGGCAAAAGCGCACGGTCCCGGGCTTTGTTTTGATGACTCTCCCGGAGAGACCCCTGGAAAGTCTTACCAGAGTACGCGCTGCTGTTGCTCTCATCTTTAATCCGAACTCCTCCATTATTTCTCAAAGATAACAATACATGTATATGGGCCAATAACACGAATAACGTCCTAGGCGGCAGAATCTGCATGATCCAGGAAATTACTGAGCGCAGTTTAAATCTTCACGAGTGCATGATCGTCACACCTCTGTGGAGCTCGGGGGATAATCTTCTTTTTAGTCAACACCCATGTTGGAAACCGCACAATAGATAGCACAGGGTTACATTCGCTCTGCAAACTTGCAAGTATCCCAGTGTCTTCTTCTGCACTATTTGCACTGCAGCTGCAATAATCTCCAGAACGCCTCCTCCTCCTCGTTTTCAAAGTCTTGGCATTAGGAGGACAGCGAGTCAGTGTCCGGATCCAGAGAGAGGGAATTGTTGCATATGCACGCACAAATCAGCACAGCATCCAGTTTTCAGCTGCGAAAACCCAGATCCTCTGCGAGTATGTGTATGTTGTTAATTCATTGGGTTGGGTCGGCAGCAGCAGCAGCGTCAATGCGGTGCAGTCCGGGTAAAGCCCACCAGGCTGTGATGCACGGGAGTAGAGAAGAGAGAGAGAAGGAAAGAGGAGGGGTAGAAATCGGTCTCCTCTCTCTCCGTATCTCTTCCTTTCCTCCTTTGCGTCCAGTATCTTTCCTTCTTCGCTTTCTCCCTGGGTAGGACCGTGCGCTGGAAGAAAAATGCACTCCCCTGGCGGCTAACCCCGATCTGTCACTCTCCATCCATCATGGAGCATCTAGCAGCCCCGGAGCAGGCTACGGTTACGGCACCCCCCCGGCAGACAAGCCTGCCACGCCCGACAAGACGTGCTAATAAATATATTTCCCAGTTTTTAATTTTTACGCATAGGCGGCGCTGTGATATCAACGCGCATTTAAGTAGATGCCTTCCAGTCTAATTTGTTTAGACTCAAATAGGAAGCAAATTGCCGCTGGGTAAAATATCTATACTTATTTCAAGAAGAAAACCAACTTTTAGAGAAAAAACTCCTTCATCTAAGATATCTTGATTTGATCCGCCCAGCTCAATTTCTCTGAAGCACTTCCCCGAGGCATTTTTTAAAGTTATGTTAAAAAAGAAACACTTTCAGTCTAGGCATAATACTTCATGAAGATTAATGATTCATGCTTTATATAATTTCACTTATAAAAGTTCCTACCCATTAAAAGCAGCTCTCACAGTCAGTATCCTCACCTCTCCACCTTGGCCCATTGGGTCATTCGGATTCAACCCTCACAATTTCAGTGCACCCGACGGCAAACTTCACTTCCCTCTAAAGCCTGAACGGATCACTGTAGGCAATGTATACAGTAAACATTGATTGTGTCTTGTTTTACAGCTGTACCACAAATCATTCAATATGCCTTTAAAATGATATTTGACTCTGACCCTAAGCTTTACTCAGAGGCTTTAAGAAGGACTCCAAACACTCGGATATTGTAAGAAGTGGCTTAACCCAGAGGAAACGTTTCCTCCACGGATTGCAGTGTTAATTAATGGAACATTTCTTGAGACCACTTGCTGTGTTAATGCACTCTAATTCCACTTCGACTTGACTGTTCTTATATGTCTGTCTTCTCTTGCAGTTTCTTCATTTTGAGTTAACTACTTAAACTGCTATTGTGACCATAACAGCTCTAATGAGCAGTGACTCAAAAATCAGTGTAATTATGAGCTGCAGTATGCTTCTGCAGCATAATTTCTTGGGAGAATATACATATAAAATGTAGGAAAAACTACTTAGTAGACTTGTGCTATACTTACTTAACCTCCTAAGACTCAAACTCTTTCATGGCATGCATTTTTAATTTCTCTTTGCTATTGGGCTCATTGGGACCTGATGAATGTAAAAAAAAAAAAAGAATTACGTGATTTTTATTTAATCTTTTACCTGATTTTTGTTTCTGAGAAAAATGAGATCCACATATGAGGACATTCGCTTTAAATTTCGATAGAACAGTGGCAGTATAATGTCCTCGTAAGTGGATATCAGGCTAGAGGAAAATTTAGTATTTTGGTCTAGACAACCCAAAATGTGATGTCCACATATGTGGACGCCAGGTCCTAGGAGGTTAAATGGTATGGATCACATACTAAGTAAATACAGGCCAGTATTGCCCATACCAAAACTGATACCAATACCTCATGATTTCAAAGGATCATCATTAATTTGCAAATTCTGAACACATTTTAATGACAACTAAATCGCTTTTTAATTTCTGCAATAATTAGTTGATACAACAAAACACACCTAACCTTTCAGCGTGTTATGTATTTTGAAATTGATTTTTTGCAGCGCTGGAGTGTGAATGTGTCTGTTTCTAAATCAATTTGGGGCAACTTCTGTTGTTTAAATGGCTATAAATAAATGTAAATATATTAATGGCTATTAATAGGCTATAAATAAAATACACCTGAAGCTCATCACACAAAGTTTCAGACATTTTTCATAGTGCACATTTGCGGTATATTTTTTCATTTCGAAAAAGGCATTTATTTAACACAATTCAGTAAGCTACATACTGGTCTTTGAGAATTGAAACAAAGTATCAAACCTATCACACTAGTATCGATCTGATACCGATACCAACTCTGGTATTGATACTAACGATATTTGGATCGAACCCCCCACCTCTAATAGTTAGCAAATGTTGCAAGTAATGGAAACACAGTTTAAATAGTAAAAAGTAAGCTAACGGATAAACTTTTCAAATGATAATGAGAAAATATCTGTTTGAATAGTAATCTGAAATGTTTGTGCTCATATAACAATGTTGTTGAGTTTCTAAGTGAAACCAAAGCATAAAAGCCAAAAGTAGGAATCTTTCTGATGGCAAGCAGGGGGCGACTCCACTAGCTGAATGGATAAAGTCTATGAAAAAAAACAACAACAATGTTTAACTCAATAATCAATTACCTAATGAGTTCATGGTCACTACATTCATATCTTATTTATTACAGAATAACATTTATGTTGTAAATTATGCTCATATTTAATTAGAAGATAAAGCTTTATTGTGTAATGAGTAGCTTCTACAGTATGGTTTCCTTAATTTCTCAATCACAATCATACCTTTTTTTCTTGCTTTTTGTTTCAAAGATGGTGATGGCTCAACTTTAAGGTTTCAAAAGGGGAGCTGACAAATCACTGTGTGACATTGTGCTGGCTACATCCATCTTTTATAATCAGGGTTTGATCACAATTTCTGATAAAAAAAAAAGGGCTGTCACAGAATATTGAGGGCTATGCGGCTATGGCAAGTAAATACACCCTGACAAACAAACACGTGCACAAAAGCATGACCTTTGATTAAGTATGTCCAGTAGCTCAGTCAATAATTCAAGAGCCTTTAGGGGTAAATGAAATGAGCCTATTATGTCTCAAGTACCCTAAGTACTGTTAATGGACTCACCCTGCTGCAGACACTGACTGCATATTGCAGCCTTGTAGGAAACGTGAAAGATGCAGAACACATTGGCAAACTTAAGAATGCTCACATATGTGTACACGCACATATGCAAACATGGAAATAAATGGCACATTTAGAGATTTTAGACAAGAAAGTGCGTGCAAATATACTACCCCCAAAAAGTTGGGATGGTGTGTAAAATAAAAAAAACCCCACAATACAGTGATTGCAGTCCCAACTAATTTGGCCTTATTTTTTTCCCCTTTTCCTTTGATATGTTTTTGCTGTTCTATTGTGAATAAAATATGGATTTATGAGGTTTGCAAATCATTGCATCCTGTTTTTTTATTTACATTTTACACAGCTTCCCAACTTTTTTCAGAACCGGCGTTGTCCAGTTCCCAAACAAGCATATGGTTCTGAATATTTACATACCTACAGTCATGCTTTCTCCCTGTTTGTGTTTTCCCCAAAAAAACATATGTTGTTTGCGAGAGGATCTGAGAGAGTGGAGAGCGAATTGGCAAACACAGCGGACATCTAGCAGGTGACCTTCTACATCAAATAGGTGAGTGGAGCCAGTTCCATCCAGGGGAGCATGCACGCACACATAATTGCACACTCGTCCAAGTTTCACTGGGGGGTAGAATGCTCAGGATTGATCACTTGAGTTGCTGATGCCAGAGTCCTCATTTGACATTGACTTGGATTTATTAAAAAAAAAAAAAAAGTTTTGGTTGTTTTAGATGCAGTCAATGTTTAATAATCCGTGTAGCAAAAGTGAGTCAAATATTATACAGTATTAAATCAGCTGGGAGTGATGCTGTTTGCTCAAAGACATGCAGTGAAGAGGAGGACAGGATTTCTCATTCACTTTATGCATCGTACATTTTCCTTGTAAACATGCTACTTAACACACGGGTTTATTAGGATTAATTGAAGCATTTTCAGTTAAAATGTGCACAAAGTTAATCACACAGTAAATGCTCAGCATCTGTCAGGCTTCACGAGTTAAATACTTCAAATTAAGCAGTGTGCGCGACCTTGAGAGTACCACCACGCCACAACTATTTTAATAAGCTGGAAAGCAACGCTTCATATCTGCTGTGCATGTGGTCCACGGAGACTCCGCAAGATGCCGTGTGTGGGTGGAGATAAAGACGAGAGGTTCTCTCACAGATGTAGTCATGCATGGAAACGATCAATGGTTCAGACGCAGAGGGACATTAAAGGGCACACAGCGTGCCTGTACACACATGAAATACAAATGAAGGCTTCAGTGCGCACATCAGCAGCGGGAGCCATGCACTCATGCACAGAGGGGAGTCTGGAGTTTAGTAGGGCATGAAGTCAGTCAGACGAACATGCGAGGGCCATGAAGATTTCATGGAGTTAATTAAAAAAACCCGCTCACATACAAATGTAAAAAGCAGAACACACGGACAAAGCCCACAGTGCATCGACGCTCCAATGAATTATAGAAACATTTAGTTTGACTTGGTTTGATTAGAGTGAAGGAGGATCCAGAGGGTGTAAACAGTTTCCATACTTACTGACTAATCTGAATATGTTACACTTCCACTTCTGTGTGGTGCACTTTGGAAGAGCCATTGTTCTAAATGAGTAGCTCAGTAAGTCAGTAAGATGTTGTAAGACTTTATTAGGCTGGTAGCCTTCAGCTTCAATATGTAAAACCACGCTGCTGTGAAATTATCTTTATGAACTCAAGCTGTAGGAGAGTGGAGTGCCATTCAAGGAAATTGCCTTTTAACAACATTTGACTTTGCATGCTTATGTTTCTGCTCCTCTGAATCTTGATTTGCTCTTGTGCAAGGTAAGGCTTTTATCATGCTGATTAGAGCAAAACTTGATAGGCTGTTGTTTTGAGAGCTTTTCACTAAAGTCATTATTGTGCTTTGAGCTTCGTCTCATTCTGATGAATAACATTAGCTTCTCATAGTGTCATCACATCATCAGGATGCTCTTAGTGAGGATTTCTGCCAGGCTGTAATCATGATAAACTAAGAGGCCCTCAGCACATGTTAATGTATAGCTTAATGCTGCTATCTAGTGGTGTTAAACAGAATTGCAGAAACAGAGGTAACTGGTAAATACGTTCTTTAGATCATTTTTCTCTTGTTTTGTACTGTATATTTAAAAAAAAAACAACCCACCAAGCAAACTGATTTGCTGTTTCTGTGTAGTCTCTTATCCACTTAGCTGGAGCGTAGTTTGCTTACAGGCAGGGATGGAGAGGCAGGTCTATCAAGATATCAGAAATCAGAACCAGAAATGCACTAAAAAATATGTCTCAGCCTTTATAAATATGAAACAATAAGTCTGAATAAATAAACTCATCCTAACCCCACTAACTTTGTGTCTTTTGACTGTGGGAGGAAGCCAGAGTACCTGTAAAGAACCCAGACAGATGGTGGATTCAACCCAGGACACTGTTGCTGTGAGGTAACAGTGCTAACCACCATGCCAGTGCTATTATAGTAAATTAACACTCTACATTGTACTTATGTGAAAAAAAAAATAGATTCATATTTGACTTTCAATCAAATTATTTTAATGTTAGAATTTTGCAAATGAATATTTTTTTTGAGTGTGACAATTTATTTATTTAGACTCTTTTAGTTGATCTTACAAGTCCAGGATATCTCTAGACTCAACGTCTCATCTTGCTCTTGCCTTTTGAGGAGGGGTAAGGACCTATATGTCTTCTTTGAAGAGTAGTGTGGTGTTGTGCATCATCATCAGAACTTTTATCTGGCGCTCCTTTTTCTCGGCCAAGCAGGTAAATAAGTAAGTAAATTGTGTTGCTTTAGACTAAAATAAAAGGAAGATGATGTCTGTTTCTCCCATATTCTTGCTGTCCTGCAGTTGTATGTGGTAAGATCGGTCAGTTTTAGCTTATTTGATGACTTCTGCTGGTTTCCAGTAGCCATGCTCTTGGAGACCTTTGCTGGTAAATGCTCCTAGAGTAAACATCTCTGTGACTGGCCACTTTCTGCTCAGTTCAGTTCAGTTGCAAGTGAGCGCTGGATATTACTGAGTGCAATCGACAACTTATGAGCAGCTGAGTTGGTGATCTGAAGCTGGCTTGAGGCTTGAGGGTTCCTTTTCCATTAGTGTTGTGGCAGTCTGTGCAGATTTCTCTGTGAGGCCATTGCTCTGGGGATAAAATGGGTTGGTGGTTATGTGAGCAAAATCTCATGAGCTGGGCGAGACAAACACATTTCAGCTATGATGACTGGCGAGCTCATAGCTGAAACTTGTTCTTCTTGTTTGTTTTCATCTTGCGTCTTGCCTCGCGTACACTCCACCCTCACCTGTGCCAGAAATGGGTTTTTCCAGTTGTGAGAATGCATCTGACAGGGACTCCTGCTGTGTGCTACATGTGAGAAAGGACAACCTTACATTTTCATGTGTGAAAACAGCCTTAGTGTGTGTGAGTGCCTTTTCTTTTGGTGTTCAGAGTTCATCTCATTTCCTCTCCCATACCCTGCTATATTTAATTTCGCCTGCTTTCTTTCATTCCCTCATTTCTCTCTTTCAATATTCTTTTGTCCTCATTTTTTGAAAGAGTCCCTTTCACTTCTTATTTTGCCGTATCTTCCTCTTCTCTTTATCCAAGACTTGGTCTTTCTAATGCAGGAGCAGACAAATTACCCTAGCGTATTTCCGATCATTTTCATAATTTCATCTTAATGTGTTTCTTTTTTATCTGGTACTAAGGTTCGCTCCATTCTTTCTCTCACCTTTGTGATTAGTCTCACGTTCTCCCTCCATTTCTGACCGAGAACATGATTAATGATTCCATTAGGTGGAAATGTGATCTTATAAAGCATTCATAGTGATTATCTTATCGTGGAAAAAGAGCAAAAGAGTGAGAAAAAATTTCATATGGATGAGTTTTGAATGCATCTTGATAAAACTGATGGATTAAAAAAGAACTTCAGACTTTATCTACATAAACCACTGTGCTTTCACATCCATTTACACACAAACATTTAAGGCATAAGGCAACAAGATGCAAAAAAGCAAAAAGTTCCTCTCGCAGCATGGTAGCTGCAGGATATCCATTGTTTGCAGGCTACATTAACTAAACACTCTGCTATATGATTGCAGTAAATGACCCCATACCGAGATACAATTACAGTAAATTGTCTCTTCTTACTGGTACTGTACCTAATACGCTGGAAGTAGATGAATGAGTCTCACAGTGAGGCGAGATGCAGCAATTGACTTCTTGAACCCGATATTTAATTAACTAACACCCCATTGATGATGACTTCCTAGAGAAGGGTTGCATAATAAATGCATGAAATCATTTTAGACACTGAATACGAGAGATTTCCTTTTATTTTTTCAATGATTTGATTTGAAGTTACAGAAACTGCATCTTTTAGGAACGCCTCTTGCTTGCTGCATATTTTTTCCAGTAAGAGATGAGATCAATTTCATTTTCAGCTTTCACTGTGTCATAATGACACTTTAGACCACTTGTGGTTTCACTCTACCACATCATTATCAAGTCCAGCAATCAATTCTTCCAACCTACTATTGACACACATGACATGCTCACAATTTTCTGTGCATGTTGCTCAAAAACTGATCATTAAACCAAAATGTGTTTCTTAAGTCTACAGTATATTAAATAAACAGTAAAACAAGATTCACTAAATGCAACTTTGTAGATGTAGTAGACCATAAACTGTAATCAAAGGATGGAAATAACTTCAGTTAAGTGAATTCTTGTGCATGCATTTATTTAATAGCCAGCAGGGGGCATCTTCTCAGGTTGCAAAAAACAAGTGTAAAAGCTGATGGGCAAAACAGCTTTTGACTCACTTTATCTATGACCTACATTTCAACTTTCATGTTAAGTTTATGGTCCTGCTATTTTCAAGTCATATTAAATTAGAATTAACAATAATTTTCTAATTATTTTTTTTCTAATTTGCTTCCATAATGAAAGTAAAATGAGCTATGGCTGTTCAGTTTCTTCTTCTTCTGAGTGAAAGCCACCACTCACTCGACACAGACTCAGTGATGGGTACAGCCTTCTTTTATATAAGGTCCTTGCTCTTGTCTAATCTGTATGTGTGTATTTGTGTGCATTTCAAAGCGACACTGATCTCGAGCGATTAAAAAGCATGCTTCTTTCAAAGAATGCTGCCTTTGACCAGTTTGCCAGTAGAAAACTCTTACAGTAGCACCACTTCATGTCATGGAAATTGAAGCTGCAGTTGTTCTTTAGTAGCTGGTTCCTCTATGGTCAGAGTCAGGGCTGCTAGATCCAGGCTTCTTCAATGATGTGAGTCCAGGTGGAGTTTTGTGATCAAGTAAAGAAGGCTGGCTCAACAAGAATACACTTGAAACACTAGAAAAAGAAAATTAAATCTTTATTGAAGTGAGGTATCAACTGTTGACAGGTGTTATTACATTTCAGGCAGTGATATATGGTCTGTGAGAGGATATTGTATAGAGGGTATAAAGAAATGGGCTAAGCACACAATCCACACGAGGTAATGACATTGGCTTTGGTGGTTGACAACATGTTATCAACATTTAGTGCTTGAGGTTTGCTGAAGGAAACCTCTGAGATCCTTAAAGTGCTTTAAGGAGTTTAATCACCTGATGGCACTGAAAGCAAAGTAGAAATCAATGATAAGTGGTTTGTTATGAGGAGTGTCTAACAATTGTATAAGTGAATGCAGAAGGCAAGCCACTACATCATTTGTGTCTTCGTTGTTCTCCTGCGAATACGCTGGAGGGTTTACAGGACTTTAGTGACAGGTGGTTGAATTATGCTCAAAACCGCTATCAATTAGATGATAAGTTGGTTTTGCAGAGCAGTTATCTTCATCAGTCCTCTCTCTTTTGTACTTGTCTTTAAATTTACACTGTAGTATTATCCCTGCATATGCTTTGCAGTGATTTTGGAGCCAAACTACTCACAGCGATTATAAGTTATAATCTATTATAACTTATAATCGCTGTGTTTTCGTACTATTCCACAAATACATGTAACCACACATGCAGAGGGAGAACAAAGGAAAGCCAAAAAAATCTTATATAACCTCATTCACTTTCATATTTGCATCATCAGTGTGATTTTTTTCACTCCATAAATTGCAAAAAAGAGAAAGCCATATGTAGAAAATATAATGCAAATTAAAATTCATATGAAAATTAATATATATATATATGTATATATATATATATTAATTTTTTTTTTTTTTTTTTTAATTTTTACAAGGTTA
>VUQG01015664.1:0-14952 GCA_015106755.1 Etia nguti | reverse complement strand
TAAAACAAAAAAAAAAAAAATAAAAAATATAAAAAAAAAAAAAAAAAAAAAAAAAAAAAAAAAAAATAATAATTTTTTTTTTTTTTTTTTTAAATTGTCAGAAGGTTCAATAAGCAGTCCATTTATTAAAAAAAGGAATTTTTTGGCAATTATTTCATGGTTTAGGCTTTAAAGGGTTAAATCCATTTCCATATTTTTAGCAGCATTTTAAAGCAGACACTTAACCCATTTGTTGTGTTTTGATTTAGCAGTGACGTGGTAGAGCAATTGTTTGTTTTTTTAAATTCGATTTGCTGGAAGATAAATGCTAAAATAATGTAAACAATCTCTAAACTGATCTTTTCCTTGGTAATCTAGAAACCACGTCTTTGAGTTTAAACTTCACTTTTGCTGTCCACGCGTGCATCTCAATGTTTCTTTGGAAATTAGAATACAAATTGAAACCTTTTTTCCAAAAGTCAAATTCTTATTCATCTCACATGTTCCTGCCTTTATTACTTGGGTACAGCTTGCTGTGTTATATGTACATATAATCTAATGTAGCCATAATCAGTTTCCCCATCGCCACCTTTCCTTGATGCCCTTTTGGAGCCCATCAAAATTGCAGTCTGAAATGAGAGGTTTCACTGAAAGACCGGTACATGACCTTGTGTCCTGCAAATATGTGCGTGTACATGCAGCCAGTGTCTTTTCCTTCACAGTTCAGTCACCTAATGCTTTGAATTCCTGTATTTTTCTCATTATTGATGTTTTTCAGAGGTGATCTTTCATGTGGCTCAGGTCACCATGCCACACACCTGGTGCTCTTCGTCCTTTCACCATCCTTCCTGCTCTGTCACCTGCTGGTCAGCCTGACACTGAAGAAAGCAAAGTTGCTTTTTGTGTGCAGCTGCATGAAAAGTGCAAATTTTGATATTTTCCTCAATGTGTTGTTTCACGCCTGGTCAGCAGATGTCACTGTGCTACAGAAAGAAAAGTGAAGACAGACGATGAGGGAGTAAGTGTGAAAGACTGATCATCTGTTTTCTGCATAATCGTTTCAAAAATATCACTAATCACAATGGGTGTGCTGAGATTGTGTACGATGAAGTTACTCACAAGTCTTAAGCCACCCTTCATTTCTTCATATTCACCATATGGGAAATGGGTGCAGTGATTGAAACAAGCAAACATACATGGAAATATAGTATATAAGTATATAAGTATATAAGGCAAAAACCTTTGTACAGTTCTAACAGTCCTCAAAGTTAATATTTGATATGACCACCTTTATTCTTCAATAAACTCTCCTAGGCAAGCTTTCTTGTAATTTCTTTAAGTAGTCTTCAGGAATAGTTCTCCAGGGTTCTTGGAGTACATTTAAAACTCTTGTTTGGAGTTGTATGCCTCATCAGGAATGTTGAGCTCCAGACTCTGGGGAAGCCAATCCATGATTGATTGTGTTCCACTGTGTGTTTTTCTATTTTTACTGTAGCAGTGTGTTCGGAATCGTTGTTATGCTGAAAAATGAAGCTGTTGCCAATCAGATGCTTTCCAGATCGTACTGGTGGATTTACATCTGACAGGTCTTTCTCTGCTTTCATAATTCTACCATTTTGACAAGATCACCAACACCACTGGCTGATATGCAGTCCTAGACCATGACAGAGCCTCCACCGTGTTTTATAGGTGGTTGTAGACACTCAGTGTTGTACTTGTCTTCTGACCTGCTTCGTAGATAAGGAAGATAACTGGAACAAAAATGTTAAAATTTGGATTTCTCACTCAATATGACCTGTTGCCACTGATTATCAGTCCATTTCTTTTCTCCCTGCTTCAGCAAACAATAGATGGAACTGCTAAAGGTACAGATGCACCTCTCAGGTCCTGCTTGAGGTCTTTGCTGGATTTTTTTATCCTATTTCTTAAGGAGATGACTTTCAGATACTCTTTTGTGACAGTCTGATAGAAACAGACCGCCTAAAGATACAATTAATCAATTTTAAAATTGGTTCTTTGCTAGTTTGTCAGGTCTGTGCAAGAACAACACTGGTTCATCCCTTAGGTGCCTTTTTGATGCTTGAATGATTCAAAGATCAATGTTAAAAATGTTTAACAAACAAATAAAATTTCCTCTGAAAGTGGTCGGGTACAAGGACTGGATTGAAAATGAGACAAAAACCAATCACATTCCTGGAGAATTATTGCTTAAAACAACTCTGGCTCCCTGAAGGCAAAATATTTAAAAAAAAAAAAATGTGGCTCAAGACTTTTGCTCAGTAATGTATACAGTATTTTTTTTAATATAACAGACCATTACTGCTACATTTGGAGAGCTGACAAATATGCAGTGAAAACACTTTTCCTTAAAACACATCTTTGGAAGAGATGCATGCATTAAGTGGAATGAAAACTGACATTTAAGGAAATAATAGCGGTTACTAAGTTTGTCAATTAATTCAGTATTTCTTTTACAAATCACACTAAAGGACACAAATAGTAGTCAAATGATCAAAGTCAGAATATGTGAAGTATTTCATAAAACTTTAATAAAGGTTTTTGGTTTTTTTACTATGAAGCATAAACAAAATGTTTTTGGAACAAAGCAAAGACTAAAATGTTAAACTTCTACTTAAAATTCACAAATTTCATTAAATCTAAAAACACATTCCAGTTTATGTCCACTTTCCCTTCAGCAGGTGATAGATGAATGTAATAGATCATGTACTTTTGTGTTAAAAATATAATTTAAGGATGTCACACCAAACGAACAACATAACCTAACAATTTTGTTGTTTTGAAAACATTGCCAATTATTTAAACAATTCTGAGAGGAAAAGCTTACCATTTATGTGATGGGTTCACATGGTACATCAAGCTGAATGGCATCCTCCAGTTAAATATAATGGTAGAAATGATGCTTTTTGGTAACAGATTGTATCCAATGTATCACACTGTATCTACACTTTTAGAAATATACATATAAAAAATGATCACCATTTGCTTTAATAGACACTTACACAATTATTTCCGGGTTATTTAGCAGAATTTCTTGCCTATTATTTTTAATTTATTTATAAAAGTGAACATTTATTGAACCATGGCTGAGGCAGCCACACCATAGAATAATTTTAGGATCTGGTATGTTTCAATAAAAGAAGTCAAGTCAAAGTAACAACAGGTCCATGTAAATCAAATACATTTTGATTCAGCTAAATCCATTTTCTTGCAAGATGGGAAAACTGTCACGTCATGCCAACAACCCATTTTACTGTTCTTCCCTGCTGGGGACAGAAAGTGCAGTCCTGACTGCAGGCAAAATCAGTGAGGTGTTACATGATGTTATGGTGTATTAAGTGAAATAAGTTCCACATTTGCCACAGCTCTTTACAGGCTGTTGAATACAAGTGTCTGTGTGTGTGTATTTCAAATCTGGCTTCTTTCTGTGTGTTCATTTTCATCATCTCACTCTAATGACTGTATGCGTGTAGGCGTCTCTGTGTGTGTGTGTCTCTGTGTGTGTGTGTTCCCTATAGTTTCATCATTACCAGTATTCGGCTTGGTGGAAAGAAACGTAATATTGCTTGGCCTTAGGGGATCTGCTAATAAGCACCGTACTCATTCTGAGACACTGTACTGTGCATGCTGGAAAAGAGGGAGACTTCACTTGTACTGTATATCCATCTTGTCCTAGTTATCTACTGTTTCCTTATAGTTAGTTATCAAGCTAGCTGTGCAAATTAAAAATTAATTTTGATAGGGTAGCAGTTGGGGGTCTCACTCAGTGTGCATGTGTAAAAAAACAAAAAGCCTAATATTAGATGCTTTTGCGTAATAAACTCTATACAGTTCCTCTTTCTAAACTGCGACAGGGTGTATCTGATAATCTGATTCTGCTCTGCTGATTTTGTAGCAGGACCATCATTGCAGCTGATTAATCACAGTCTATGAAATCATTGCTGTTCTTCAGGAATTTGCATCTGGATATACCTTGGTAGTTTATTCATGTTTTAATTTATTTGAATATTACAGCCATAAAAAGTCTCCTTCAGTAATATTTGGGGGGTTTCTCCAAAGTTGCAAGGCTATTCCATCACAGCAATATCAGTGGTCCTTAAGAATCTCTTATTATTGTGTGGTAGTAAAAAGTAAAAACCAAAACATCCACATCAGAGTGTGCACTATAATAGAGCAACATTGCATACATTAAATGTAAAGTATTTCTGGATAACAGAAAGCATAGAAGATGTCAATACGTGGAGTCCAAAAAAAGAAAAAGAAAAGACGGAATAAGAAAAAAAAGAAAGGACAGCAGAAAAAGACCTGGAGGAGACAGTGACTCAGTGTAGCTTTGTTTGGTGCTTCATTAATCTTGCTTCCAAAAGGCTGCTCTTCATCACACACGTGTGTTTACAGCACACCAACATGCTGTGTTGCTGGTAACCATCTCTATATGTGTCTGTACGTGCTTGTTCATACTCTGTGCCAAGACATGGGCACGTCATTGTGTATGCACATGTCTGTGTGTCACTGTGTGTGTACTAGGTGCTGACTCTACAGCTCATTACAGACCACCAGGGAGTCCTATGGCCTCGAACTAGTGAGGAGAAGGAGGAGAACTCTGTGACCCAAACATGAAGGAAGACTCTGGGATAGAGAAGCTGACTCTGTCCAGGTCCCCATGGGCACAGTGTCCACTTGCTGACAGCCTTAAAAAGCTGATTCTGCAGTTCTGCCACTCTTTGTGTTTAAATTGGCTTTAAGTGATGGTTATATAATGCCCACACTTAAGCTTTAATGAATTAAAGCTATTAATAGGTTTTCAATGTGTAACAGTTAGCAGCAAATGCTTGTGTTGAGTCAGTTTTTTTTGTCCTTTTTAAAAGTAAAGCAAAAAAAAAAAAAGAATATACTGTGTAACAAATTATTAAAACTACAGTACTGTGAAAAGTCTTGAGTCATTTTTCATTTCTTTATATTTAACTTCCAAGGAGCTAGAATTTCTTATCATTTTTACAGTGGTCTTGATCAGTAGTTCTCTTGGCTTTCTGAAGGTCTTTCAAAAGTTTTTTTTTTTAACATTGGCTGCTTTTTCACTCAGTCCACCTATGAGTCATTCAACCATATGGAGGTAGCTGATTGATGCAACAAATCACTTTGTGTGTACCCATAACAGACAATTTTGCGATTTTGCAAACAGTCTTTAAGTACTTTGTTACAAGCAGCCTGACGTTTCTTTAGCTGAATCTATTAAAAAAGGCTAAAGATAACAGTTTCATAAACATAAAATATTTTTGCACCAACAAAGTAATTCCTTGAGATCTTTTAGCTACAAATGAGGAACACTTTTCATGGAGTACTGTGTGTTGCTACATTTTGTTTAATTTTGAGAAAACTGGACAACTTTCTGAAATGATGACAGTATCTGAAAGTCAGTATTCTTAAGAAACGGGAAAAAGCAAAGAAAATCCAGCAAAGACAAGAAGTCATTCTTAAGGATGGGAAAAACGGTAAAAAAAAGACTGAGATATGCAAAATTACACAAGAACTGGACTGAAAATTCAGTGGAAGAAGGTCTAATGGAGTTATGGATCCAAATGTGAAGATTTTGGTTAAAATCATCAATATAATTGGAAAGGGGTTAGGAGAGAAGTACAACAGTGAGTGTCTACAGCCTTCTGTAAAACACTGTAGACGCTCTGTCATGTTTTGGGGCTGCATTTCAGCCAATGGTGTTCGAGATTTTGTCAAAACTGATGGAATTATACAAAATTTTATTTTTCAGTGTTTTCAGAAACTTTGAGGAAACTAGGCAGATGATAAAAGAAGAATTAGCAGGCCCAAAAAGCTATGTACAGCAGATAAACAGTGTCTAAAAGCCAGAAAAGTATCATTAGATACCTTCAATCCACCAAAGCATCCGATTAGCAAAAGCTCAATTTTTTGTGAAAATGATCCCAAACACACTCCTAATGAACTTAAAGAAAATTTAGGTAGAGAAACACACAATGAGACACTATCAGTCATGGATTGGCCTCCTCAGAGGCCGGACCTCAACTGAAGGAGTGTGGAATCATCTAAAGGCAGCCAACATCCGAAGAAGAGCTTTGAATGTCTTTCAAGAAGCCTGGAGAACTATTCCTTGAGTCTACAGAAAGAAATTACTTGAAAGCTTGCCTTTGAAGGTGGATATACCAACTACTGAATTTCAAGGTTTTTAGAGTTGTGTCAGCTATGCTTTTGCTTGCCTTACATAAAGTATGCATTTGTACAATTAAACAAATTATTGCACCTATTTTTTTATTTTCCTTTCAAAATATAAAGAAGTGAGGTTTGACTCAAGAGTCTTTCACAGTACTTGATGACCCTGTGTGTTAATGATTAAATATGAGATATTCTCTGATATTTTGCTTTTTTTGTTTTTCTGTTGAAAATTTTCTTAGAAACAAGACTAAAGGACGTCAGACACAATTTACTGATGTGAAGATCTCCACTTGTTCATTGCTTCTCGTCATAGACAACAACCTGACCGTCAATGATCTATCATCCTCCACCCTCAGAATCTACAAATTTTACTTTCATCTCTATCATTTTAGGTACTACAATGATATTCAGTAAATATGGGAACAGAAACTTCTGTCTATGAGGAGGATGTAACCAGTTGATCAATACAGTGCCATGGAAAACTATTTGTCCCCTTGCTGATTTCTAAGATTTCTTACAATTACATATTTTTTACATTTAAATGTTTAAGGTCATCAAATAAGTTTTTAATGTTATACAAAGATGACCTGAGTAAAAATATAATGCAGTTTTTAAATGATTATTTCATTTATTAAGGGAAAACAAAACTATCCAATCGACTTGGCCTTGTGTGAAGAAATAATTTCCCCCTTAAACACAATAACTGGCTGTGCCACTCTTGGCAGCAAAAACTGCAATCAAGCATTCATGATAACTGGCAATGTGTCTTTCACATCGCTGTGGAGGAATTTGGGCTCACTCTTCTTGTTTTAACTGAGCCACACTACATGGTGTTTGAGCATGTATGGCCTTAAATCGTGATCATGAACACTGACCTTAACCAAGGTAAGTGAGGCCTGCAGTTCTTTAGATGTTGTTCTGGCTTCTTTCACGGCCTTCTGGATATGTCATCGATGCACTCTTAAAGTAATTTTGGTATGTTGGCTGATTCTGGGAAGGTTCACCACTGCACCCAGTTTTCTCCATTTGTGGATAATGGCTCTCTCTGTGGTTCACTCGAGTCCCAAAGCCCCAGAAAGGACTTTGTAACCCTTTCCAGACTGACAGATGTCAGTGACTTCAGTTAATTTATTTTGTAGCATGATGTGTTGCTTTTTAAGGCCTTTTAGCCTACTTCCTTTTGTCAGACAGGTTCTATTTAATTGATTTCTTGATTCAGCAGATCTGCCAGCAATCTGTTGTGGGTGTAGTTAGTGAAACTGAACTCAGCTTTCTAAAATCTCTAAATTATATCAGAATTTGATTTGAAACATTTAATTGTGACAAATATGCAAAAAAAATATGAAATCAAGAAGAGCGCAAATGTTTTTTCATTACACCACATTTATTTTAGTTAGGCTATACCAGGTGACCCTGAACCATCCCTTAATTATGCTGCTAGTTATGCCTGCATGAGCTTGGCTCTGCTGGAGGTTTCTTCCTGTTAAAAGGGCGTTTTTCCTTCCCACTGTTGCAAAGTGCTTGCTCATAGGTGGTTCCTTGATTGTTGGGGTTTTCTCCTGAATACTGTATGGTTTTTGCCTTGCAGTATGAAGTGCCTTGAGGCAAATGTTGAGTTAAATTGAATATATGCATCATTCTGTTCTACAGACTAGCAGATGCAGCTGTGTTGAGAATTGCAGCAAAGCAAATGTGAGATTTTTCTTTAGTAACACATCCCTTAAGGGTTTCAAGTTAAGAGTATCATTTGTTCTTATGTTCAACTTCTAACCTATTTTAGATATCTTTCAAAATCAGATATTTGACTTCAATCAGGTATCTGCAGCGCTGCTGCCTAAAGCAAATTATTATCTACTGGAGCAAACTTTAAAATGTTTACAAGTTTATGCATGATGCAAAATTCACAGATTTTTGGGCATTGGCATGGCCTCAGGGGAATGATGATGCTGATCAAGAAGACTCAAGAAGAAGAAAGTCTTTTAAAGCTCGAGGCAACTTAGAGAATGAGGTGGAACTTACCACACCGCAAACTGAGATAATAGAAGTAGACATGTTACAGCAGGATATTCTGATCTACTTGAATTGTGAAGTCATTCTATACATTCTGAGTAGGGGCTATTTATTTGTACTGCAGTGTACAAATATCCCCAGGTCTCCAAATGGAAAAAACACAGTTGTTTGGAGTAAGAGTGAGGTTTAAAAGGTCACCAAAGCCTTACTGCATCAGTTTGAGGAAAGTGAGTGCAAAATAGCCCATGGGGATTGTAAACTATCATATAGATTACCTTTTTGGAGCATAGTAGTTTACAACTGCCAATGCTGCTCACTAAAAAAAGACTAATATGGCTGTTCTGGTGTTCATTTCTGCTGCTGAATAGAGAGACATGTATTATTTATGTGTATGATAGTAGTTTGCTTTTGCAAAGCCCCTATGTGACATCAAATGGTGTGTTTGCTTCAGATGCGTATGATGTACAGTAATTGTGCTTCATCCATTTTTTCCCCGACTATTTAACATTGGAAAATTGCATGTTAGGGTAGAGAAATTAGAACTACAGTGTGTATAATAAAGTCTGGATTAAATAACCTTATGGCTGAAAGTTAATAGATTTTATGGCCGAGCAACAGTGAGCAGGGATATAGAAAAAGTGCTGGGTTCATATTGCGAACACAACAACAAACCAATCCCTGACTACTTCACTACTTCTTAGATTTGAGACCTGTAATCAACATATGCAGCAGTGTCTGCAGATTTCATTCATACTGAACCGAAAGGCCCGAAGGACCCATCGTCTCTCCAAGCAGTGTGCACAAGAGCAAGAGAGAGAGTGAGAAAACATAATAACACTCAAAAAAAAAAAAAAAATCCCCTATTATTCTGTTCGAGGCGTCTGCTTCTATAATGAAACCAACAAACAAACATGCATAATTCAGCCGGCCAGGCGTTCTGCACTGATTGTGAATGAGTTAAAAAAAGAAATGGAGGCTAATAATTATTGTGAAGGAAAAATGACAAAGTACCACACTTACACCTAAACAGCCTTATTTACCCTCATTTGTTAGAAGCAATTCAGGAGGTGAAATATTTCAAGATGTACTGTATGTAATGTGTGTGTACTGTACAACTACAGCTTCTGCCAAAGAGAAAGTGCCTCTGCCTCATTTTTTGTATGGCAAGAGCCAACATTAGGGTTGCAATAAACTGAGTACAGCTCAAAATTAGTTTACTAAAAGTGTTTGAGAGTTATGAGGGTGTTGCAATAGAGACTAAATCTGAAAACAGACCACAAACAGAAAAAAAACCAAGATCAATCATGTGTCTGAAATGGGATACTTCCATACTTACAACCTCTGTTTTGAGTGCATTGGTAGTGATAGGTGTGGCTACACAGGGTGCACAGGGATGACCTGGAGGGTGTACACATATTATTAAAAATGTTGAGCGTTGGACATTTCTTACAGAGGTCACCATCTTGGCCATGCAGTTTCAGTTTTTTAGGTCTCATTTATCCATATAATGCCGTAGCCCAATAACAAATTTCTATAAATAATTATTTTTAATTAAAAACAAACAAACAAAAACAACAGGGGTTTGTTAAAAAGAATTATAGGTTCAAATGTATTTACTGCATGACGTGAAGCTCATGGTGAAAATTATTGAGAATGTGAAACATGTTAAAGCTTTGTCTTGATGTATGCTCAATCATCCAGGTAAGTAAATCCCAAAAGGTTGATTTTGTTGATCTGGATGTAGCGTTTTCAGTGGGAGAAACGTTTCGTCACTCATCCAAGTGACTTCTTCAGTGTTGAAGCTTCTTGTGATGATAATCTGATCAAGTGGTATTTTAGTGAATTGATTCTCGGTGCTACTACTTGTGCACTGACTTATCCTTCTGAAAGCAGCCATCAGAAGACATCAACATGCTTTCTTGAGGTTTGAAACTGTAGTGTCTATAATCAACTAATGAACTTGGTTGCAAAGAAGGTACTGCACAAAAAACCTCCTAGTGATTGTTTTGGTTTCTAGAAGATTGCCACAGTTTTTCAGATTTGTCTGCAAATACTTTCTAGCTACTAGCAAAACTTGGCTTATGGACTAAGCTGCAACTTTGTCTTTGAATGTGAATGTTCTCCATTTCCCAGTTACACTACAGCAGTGTTTCCCAACCTTTTGGAGCCAGGCACACATTTCACACTAGAAAAATCACAGGGCCACCACCAAACAAAAATGTCACAAAAAGCTTATTGATCATTTTACCCCATGCACTAGGTATAGCGGAAGTGGTTCGGTTTGTCCCCAGTATACCATTTTTGCTTTCTTCTGACCACTATTCATGCTAGGGCCTTCATCTGGGTCGGAATTTTCAGGACCCAGGTCCGATTGACTACTTTTTATTTTCAAATATTTATCTATTGCTACTACACCCACAGCGTCTCACTCACAGCGTGACTATTATGTAATTTCTTCTGTTTTACTGGCAGTCGGCAACCCATTTAATTAGAGCAGGTAGTTGTACTGCCCTCTGGTGGAAGAGAATTGTTCTGGCCGTTACTATTATGCAAATATCATGATTTTTAAAGGTATTTTTTTTAAATATTCAACAAATTGAAATGTGTACCTCTGGGTGCCATGAGTGGAAACAATTATCATATCAAAAATGATCAGAAATTATTGTATCACTGTTATCTACAGTTGAACAAATGGTAATTAAGAAAAATGATGAACTGGCAACCTATCCAGTATATACTCGTAAGATGCGATTGAAGGTAGTTAGTGAAAGAACGTGAATGCACTACTCAAAAAAACAACAATTAAAGATAGACGGATGGAGGTTGAGATGAATTATGTATTGGTGTGAATAGAGGGCATGGAGGAAACCAATCTGAAGGGAATAAGATGCCAGACTGATACAAGGTCCACTTATCTCGACAGTGACCTTCTCTGACTCTCCTACTCCTCCATTAAAAGCAACAGTCTGCATATGAGAAAAGGACAGCATACAGAATTTTGCTGAAAAATAAGTCTGTAAACTGGAGAGAGTAGGAAAGATAAAAATAGACAATGGGAGTGACTGATCTATGAATAAAAGATTGAACTGGCTAAAAAAGAGAGTGTAAGAAAATATAAACACACTAAAGAGAATGAAAGCACATGAGGATAGAAGGGAAGGAAGGATAAAGGGACACGGGGAGCATAGCACTTTGACTTTGATTGTACAGTTGTGAAGAGATGATGATGGTGATTCCTATCTCTATTTGGCTGAAATATTATCTCGTTTTATGCTGTGTTTGTGTAGCTCAACAGTCAGTAAAGATGTCACTATGAAAAAAGAAAACAAAATATATGTTCGCTTGACAAATCAGTGTATTACTGGTTTTTACTGTCCTCAGAGTTTTGATGTGGCTACATCGCACTAGAAAAAGGCCACCACTTCTCCTAGTGAAACGTGATTGTTATACAGAACTGTCCCTCTATTATCAAAACAGAGCAGGCTTCAAGGACACCAGACATGACATTGATTCATTTATATATGTTATGGAAGGAGAAGATGGGGAGGAGAAGGGTTGCAAAGAGGCTTGCCCTTCAGCAACTGAGGGCAGGCTGAAGGAGCTTAAATACGAGCTTAAATATGAGATTTTATAATTCAGTGTACAAAAAGCTGAGCCATCACCTGGGATCATTAAGCTTAACTTTGTTACCTACATGAACGGCAATAAAGTTAAGCTTTGTTGACAGAAGCCTGTGGCTCAGGTGGTGGAGCTGTTGCCTGCCAATTAGAAGCTTTTTGGACTGATCCCTGAGTCCTCCAGTCAACATCACGAAACATCCGTGGCGAAGATGCTAACCCCAAGTTGAATGAGAATGTTCGAAAGCAATTAGGCATATAAAAGTGATATATGAAAGTGTGCAGTATCTACCCTTTGGTTTTGTGGTCAAGAGCTTCATGCATTAGAATCAAGTGCAAAGGACAGCTACAGGCAGTAATAATCCCCAAACCAGTTGGGTCACAGTTCCAGCCAGCCAGAAAAGTAGAACTCTTTCTAACAAGTCTCTACTACTCAAACACTTACACAGGCACGCAGTCAGATTGCGTCCAGTCAATCATCCTGTCAAGAAACAGAGTCAATCAGTCACTCACCAAGTCTGAAAACTAGCCAGTGATTCAGCTGTCCACAAATCAGTCACTCACCCAATCAAATGACAGACAAATAGTTGGCAAACCACTCACATGCTCAGTCAGACTGTCAGAATTGTCATAACAGAACCCTTCTCGGCAAAACTGTAAGAAAGCTTTTTTTTGCCAGCGCCAAACACGTCAACACATGGCTCGAAAGAATGTGATGAATTTGTCACCGTAGTTGAATGTAATGATGGGGGAAGAATGAGGAAAAAAAAGTAACATGAAAGACACCAATCACCACATCTATTTGACACAAAACAGACAAAGAGCACAGGCCAAGAAGTACTGTAGGAGTCAAGACACATGCAAATGCATAGGAATTGGACAAATGAAAAATCGAAAGTGCATGTACAGAAACCTTCACAAAAGCATGGAAAGTCTTTTAAACAGGGACACGGACTCAAAACGATGCTCAAACAAGGCTACACATTCTCACATTATACAAAAGTATGCCAACCCATACACACAAGTCTGTGTAAGGAAAAGTAAGTGATGGGTGAACAGAGAAGTAAAGGTGCCATCATGTTCACGACAGGGAGGAGATTATATGTACAAGCACTGGCTGAATTTTAAGATGATGGGTAGATATACACAGCCCAAAAGCACAAACGCACACACATAGACACAGATTGCCAAAGAGTAACAACAGTAACAAAGACATGCTTTTAAACAGACACATACACATTTACAAGAATTCAAAAGATATAATGACATTCAAATTCCCAGAGTGGAAGCCCAATTATTTACCTCATACAAAATGGTTGCGGCAGGCTGTCGACTCACAAACACAGCTCTAACCTGTCAATGTCTCTCCAGAATGATTTTATGCTCTTTTGGCAGTTTGAGAAATGGAGGAGGTGTTACCTCGTGAGACTTGCAGACAAAACAGTGAAAACCATTTCAACCATATCCAAACAGATCCTAGCATTCAAGGGACTGCTTTATTTTTTTGCCTACACATGTCTCTCTTTAGTGTCTTTTGTTGCCTATTCAGCCATAAAATGTTGCCTTTCTTGAAAAATGAAACTGTCCAAAGTTTGTTTAGAAATAAAATCACTGGAGGTTTTTTTGAGTGTCAATATCCTACAGCAAAAACAGCATCTTCAAATTTAACAACATCAAAACAGCAGTCAGGAGTGCACAGAGAAATGTGTGAGTCAAAATCCTTGTTCCTGACTTCAGCTTCTATTTATTTCTGTCATTTCCATTTATGTTATTCCCTAACTGTCCAGTAGCTGTCTCTAGGGAGCTGTCCTACCTCAAAAATCACCTGTTCAGCCATCTGATTTGTAAAGGTACCTAAAGTTGTTTTCTCTGGTTGCAGTCTTTTCCATAAACAGTACAAAAGAAGAACATATCAACTGTGGCATCCTCCACTACTTTCTGAAGTCCTGTTTTGAAGTCTCGAGACGAGTTTTCTTATTGGTGAAAACCTGGAAGAATGGTTTGACAGGATTGACTTGCCTACCAAATCACCCCGAGAATACATCGAGAACTCATCCGGGAGGTCACAAAAGACCACAAAAACAACATCTACAGAACTGCAGGCCTCACTTACCTCATTTAAGGTCAGTTTTCAGTGAGTTAAGGTCTGTGTCTTGTTGCATCTGGCATAAAACTAACACAGCATTTTAAAAAAAAGAATGTCATACCATCAGTCAAACATGGTGGTAGTATGATGGTCTGAGGCTGCTTCAGAAACTAGATGACTTGGCATAACTGATCAAACCAGGAATGTCACACTTAGGTTATGCAACAGGACACTGATCAGAAATCCACCAGCAAGTTCCTCTCTGAATGGCTAAAAAAATGAAGGTTTTGGAGCGGCCTAGTCAGAGTCTGGACTTGAGATGCTTTGGCGTGTTCTTAAACAGGCCATTCATACTGAAAAACTTGAAATGTGGCTGAATTCCAACAATTCTGCAAACAAGAGTAACATATAAGTGTGACAAATATGTAAAAAAAAATGGAAGGGGGCCAAATAGTCTCTTGCACACTCACAGCGACACATCATTAGCATGTAGCTGTTGCTGTTAGAGTGTTAGCAAGTTTTTTCCTGTGAGTGAGGAAGATACAAAATTTGCCTATTTACATTGTGGGGGAATTACTACAAAAATGTTTATAACAACAAACCTAATGAGATACTTATTAAGCATTAGTTAATCATCTGTTAAGCATTAGTTAATGGTTACTTAATTATCTCTACAGCATCTACAAAGTATTTCTCATAATCAGTTAACAGTTTACAAGCACTGCTTTAAACACTTTTTTCATGATGAATAAGCTATTGTATAACACTTTTTATTAATTATGTTTTCATGTTCTAAAACTCATTGATTAATCATTTATAAACGCTACTCTGCATCAGTTACAAACCAGTCATTTCAGGATGTTCAATGGTATACAAAATCATTGGTAAAAGGTAAGTAGATGGTTAACATGCCCTATATAATACTATAAACTCTACATGTACTGCACATACTACTTTCATACTAGATGTTTTATAAACACTGAATATCAGGGTTACATCGGTCAGCTGCTATATCTTAACAGATGTCTTACAATACATTTATAACTGTAACTTAAA
>VUQG01015660.1:0-14745 GCA_015106755.1 Etia nguti | reverse complement strand
CAGTACGAAGGTATGTTATGAATATGCTATAACTATAAGTATGTAGGCTGTAGTGGTGTACAAGCTATGTACAGGCTATGAACAGGATATAAATATGAAAACTATACAGAAAAATGAAATATGAACTATGCAAGTTATAAACAGTTGTAAAAAGTTGTAGAATTATAATCATTGTATTGTACAGAATGATTGTCTATACAGCATTTACAGTAGTGCAGTTAAGATCAGTGAAATATGTGGATAATTTCTACAGTAGTTATATAAAGTGCTAGTGGTTGTGAGTGGTGGTTCAGTCCATGTTATTATTGTGTGTATGAGGGTACAGTTGTCCATTTGTTTGTTTTTGTCCATTGTGTGTGTGTAGGTGGTTGTGGGTGTGTGTATGTTCAGTCCATGAGTTTAATGTGGGTCAGATGTCAGGAGGCAGAGTTCAGGAGTCTGTCGGCTGTAGGGAAGAAGCTGTTCCGGTACCTGGTGGGTGTTAGTCCTGAGGCTCCTGTAGCGCCTCCCAGAGGGCAGGAGGGTGAAGAGTCCATGTGATGGGTGACTGGGGTCTTTGATGATTTTCCCAGCCCTTTTCAGACACCGCTTCCTGTAGATGTCATTTAAATGAAGTCGGTGTTCAACCTCTGAGAGGTGGGTTGAGCAGGCGGGGGTTATGACAGTTGTGTACCGTAACTCCCGCGCTATGTCTGCGCTTGCGAGGCGAGTGGTTCTATAACACCCTTTGCCATGAGACTGGGCTGGGCAGAGATCTCAGAAACCATCGAAGCACCTTTGCAAATAGGCTCTATCTTGACAAACCGACCAGAAAGAATTACCACCAGGCCAAAGCAATGGTTTTGACTCAATCGCTTTTTACACGCCCCCTTCCTTGATGATTTGTCACTGCAATGTTACACGTACATGTTACCTGCAGTGAAATTGGACACTTTGATGGGTGAGGCTGACAGATAAAATAAATTCATGAAGACAACCGCAGGACCAGGAGTGCCAAAATGAATTAAATAAAAACATAATTAAGTAATTAATTGTGTCAATAAGTAATTCTTTAAATGTATAATTAATAAGTAAAATTAAAAATAAATACATAATTTAATAAATGTTTAAAATGAATTGAATGGAAATTTAATTAATTATTGAAATATTTACTTAATTAATTAATTCCAATTTTAATTAATTAATAACGCATCTAATTAAATATTTAATGGTATATTTCATTAATTCATTTTGGCACTCCTGGCCCTCCACAGTTAAAGGTCATAACTTGTGTTTTTTGAATATTTATAGGCTGATAGTGATCCAAATTCCTCTAATATCATCAATATTCTAGGTAGGGATTCATTTGGTTGGCCTAGGCAGATTAAAATATCATCGGCAAAGAGAGCTAGCTCCTTATCGTCTCCCTGTATATTGATTCCTCTAATTTGATTATCCTTTTTTATGTACTGGCTAAGAGGTTCAACAAACCGAGCAAATAAGATCGGTAAGAGGGGGGCAGCCCTGTCGGCATGATCTTTCAAGAGTAAATGGTTCTGATAGACTTATTTTAATTTTGGCTGTTGGTTTATTGCAGATTGATTGAATTGTCTTAATGACTATTTGATGAAATCCAAACTTTAAAACTTTATAGAGAAATTACAATCTAACAGAGTCAAATGCTTTTTCGGCATCTAAACCCATCAGCATTGCCTCTATATTATTTTTTTTTTATATGATGTATGACGTGGAGAGTCCTTCTAATTCTGTCTTGGGTCTGCCTCTGATGGATAAACCCAGTTTAGCCAAGATTAATAAATTAGTGGATTAATGAGATTAATCCAGGTTTAATACTGATATTGGTCGATAGTGTCTACAGTTCAATTTATCTTTTCCCTCCTTTGGAACAACAGATATGGTCGCTTCCTTCCATGAGCGGGGAACCTCCCCTCCTTTAAGGACCCAGTTACACACTGCCTTTAGTCTATGAGGTAATTCCTCCCTGTAGGCCTTATACCATTCACCAGTGAAACCATCCGTGCAAGGGCTCCTATGTGGTTTTAGTCTTGCAATTGCGGCAATCATTTCTTTATAACAATAATTTTGCCCCGTATAACCGCTTGAGGATGCTGAGGACCCTTCTCTTCCTTAACTTCCACTCCGAGTCATTTAGCCTCAGTTTTCTTCTTTTCAGGACAATCCTTAACCCAATTATTGAACAATTATTCATGTGTCCCCACACTAAAAACAGCCTCCATGTGCTCTTCTCCCTCCACCTCTGCTGCTGTCTGCCTCTCCCAGATCCTGCAGTATTTTATGGTTGTGACCTGTACATTGTCAGTGGTCCGGTGGGAAGTTTTGTTTCAGCTTTGTCTTATTTTTTTGTCTCTTCCATGTCATTTTAACTCCATGTGTGGAAAATCTCAAATTCAGACAGTCTTTCTAAGTCCGTTCACACAGAGCTATATTGCAGGTGAACTTCCCACCTTTTGATTTGGAGGGTATCTCTCCTTTCAGGATGGTGTTTGTATATGCTGCTGATCTCCTTTTAAGGTTGAGGACAATGCCATTGTCTGGACACCTGCTGTTGACTCTTGATGTCAGTGCAGTTCCTCTGGAAGTGTATTGTGTTGTAAGGGGGAGTTTTTTGGTCGTTGAAACATGCTTTTTCACGGTCCAAGATGGGTGGAGGTGAAGCTGTGGAATATTTAGCCAAACCTGGCTCTTGATGTCGGTCTGATGATGTTGGTCGAGGTTGATCCAGGTCCAGGTTTACCTGCTACTGACACACTGAGATATTTAATTAATATAATTTTTCATCCCTGCCTGTTAATACTTTACCTCTCTGATTCTTGCAAAGTCTTGCCACAAGATAATAACCATTTCAATCTGTATTAAATGACACATACTACTTCTCTTTTAATTAATGTCTCCTCATCTTCCTTTTCCCCTTTTTTCCATTATTTCATCTTATACTGAAATACCAATTTTTTGGAAATTAAAGTTAATTTATCCACACATTTTATTGCTACAATATTTTACCATGTTTGTTTTTCATAAATTGGACATTTGGACTATTTTAGAGTATGTTGTCCCTTATGTAACCCATAATGCCATTAACATGCGTCTGCCTATGGCAATCAGCCCAAACTAACTGTGATAATTTGCATCTGCCAGTGGTCCTCAGCCCAAATTAACAGTGTTGATTTGCATCTTCCCTCTGGCGATCAGCCCAAACCAACTGTGTTTACAGATTTTTCTCTGAATGCCGGACCCTCTTACCAAACACAGAATAATTTCAAATTCCTTAAATCAAATTATTTGTCCTTGAAAAAGTACAATACACTCAGAAATTCAAGTTCATCTTAGCCTCTTTCCACTCTGGATTCTTCATCAGTTGAAATTTCAGCGGTCACTGTCTACTCTCAGTTGCCATGCACTCTTCTCCTCAGTAATTTGTTTGCACTCTTTCAAACTCATCTAACTGCAGGTTTTCCTGAATCAACATGAAACCAAACTGATTTTCTGAGATTTATTGAAAGAAAGTTAAAACCTTTGCAAAGTGATCAATACAGCACCAACTGGCATTGACAAAAAGGTAAAATAATAACATCTCCTTTGTAGCCAGCATGTGGATATCTTTGTGGGAATGTTTGTCTGTAGGGAGCTCAGTTCTCACAGTCTTGTAGGCACCAACCTGATAATGGACACAGTTTACAGTTAGTTTGTTTTCAAATATTCACACTCATTCTTTGTTCAAGAAAACTACATACCAATAGTAAACTGGGCTTAAATAAGGTGAAACACAAATTTTCCATTATAGACAGAATCAGACAATTCTATAATTTTTATAAGCTATAACTATAATATCATCCACTGTGGATGATATTATATGGCTCACAAGGTTGCTAATAGTATGGCACAACAACAGCAAAACTGACAAAAACTACTATGAAGCAGGACAGGCCTTTCTTCTTAATAAAGTTGCATTTAATTACTACAGAAGACTATGAATGCTGGTAATGCTCAAACATGATGAACATTGTGGCGGAGTGTGGTTTGTGGCGCGGCTGCAGGGGAGGCTGACACACCGGAACTTCATCAGCTCATCACGCCTTGTATTGTATTGTGTTAGTTTAAAGCAAAAAATCTTTGGGTGATTTAATTTAATAAACTTGCATTAAAGTAACACAATCCTTTTGAAGTGAGCCAATTTTAAAAAACTACTTAGGATTAATTAACAAGAGATATTTAAGACTACCTAAATCAAGTTATGTTGTATGGTTATTATTTGCAGGTTAGATAGTTTAGATTAGTTTTTTAAACACATTTCTTATTTGTGGCAGTAAAATGTTAAATTTAAGTTAGAGTAATTAAAATATTATATTTTCAGCCACCTTGTGCTTTACTAATTAGTTTTACATAAATCGATTTTGTCAACAGGTTCCACACAAATGAATTTAGCACATCCCACTTATTTTTCTTATTTCCTTATTGCCAGCACAGTGAACATTTTTGTAAACCCAAAACAAAACACAACAGCTCATTAGAGTTGGTAACTAACAGTATGTAGACAGATGCAACATATAAATAATGATTTTAAATTAGTCTTTATCTGCCAGAAATAGAAGCAAAAACATTTAAGACCACATAACAGGTTGATAAGATGACACTTGAGTTATGCACATGTGATGCTAGTAAGGTTTGTGGAGTGCTTTTCCTTTAAGTGTCTAAAATGGATAACAAAGTTGCTATTTGCAATGATTGCTTAGTGTCAGTCCATTAACAAAAAGGCAATGAAGTGCTTTCCTTTAAGAATACAAACTGAACTGTACACCTTAACATCATCTCATGAGAAATTTGTGAAGAACACCAGGTTAGATTAAAAAAATAAAGGTAATAATAATAATAATTTTTAAAAATTGTCTACTAATATTAGCAATCTGCCAAAATGATATCACCATCCCAAATGAAACTTTAATAAAACATGCCAACATTATGGTCCAACAATAAAACAGCTTGCCAGTTTTCAGTTTTTTTTGCAACAGCACAACAGTAACCATTTAACACTTGCCACTGTCAACATTTATTTTACCACTGTATAGGGGAAAAACTCGAGTGGCAAACATTTTAACATGGAAAGAATTTTTCGCCTTTAAAAGTCCGCAAAATATACATTCATCCTGCATTCTTAATCGCATACTTTTGTCTTTACTCTTAGTATGCATTGCAGCTACCTTTACAATGCACACAATGCAGTACAAATACAATATGAACATACTTCCACCTCATAACAATATGCCTTGAACGTTAATATACACACCACCCTTCAACATTTCTGGTGCAATATCATCTCTCAATTAAATCCTTTAAATCTCAATACTTTTAATTGTCTGTTAGTAGCCCCACAAGAGTAAAATCTCTCTAATTGTAATTGTTTACAAACTTTTCCAAATTTTCTACATTTCTCTCAGATGTAGGTTTTCCCTTCAAATGCCATATTCATCCAAATGACCATTTTATTCTCATTCAGCCTCCCAAAAACTTCTGTCCATCTGACAGAACATTCAACATCCAAATTAAGGGTTGGCTTATTCATACAGTTTATTCTTGAGCATCTGTACCTTGGTCGAGAGTCTGCTGGCATCCAGATGAAGGAAGAGCTTCTGAAGTACTTCAAAGAAAGCTTTCAGTTCCCGAGGATAACTGAGATTCAGTGCATATATCACACCCATTAAGAGTGCACATGCAGCAGCCATGTCTCCCAGGTCATGCAGAACTTCAACACCCTCGATGGTTATACCCACATCGGCTGGAGGAGTGCTGGCATCACCTCCTTCAATGCTGATGGTGAAGATAGCAAGGGTAATTTATTCCAGCTCCCTTTGAACAGCTGCAGCATCAGAATTCTTTACAATGGAGAGTACATTTGTCAATTAGACACAAATACGTTGACATTTTTAAAAATGCCAAAGTTACCCTTTCATGAAGTAAACACAATATAAGGAACACTAATGATTCTGCACCCCAGTGCGCCACTATTTTTGACTACAGAGTCAACAATAAATGCTTAATAAAGGAATACTAAATAGAATCACCATTTTATATATATAAGCGTCCTCTAAGTATAGTGTATTGCTAACTTTTTATATTGGATTGCATTAAATTGCATAACTCTTCCTGAAATGTTTGTATACATAAAGATTACCCAAAACATTTAAACAGATTCCATGCAAATCATAACAACATGACAACATTAGTTGTCCTCTGTCAGTGCGCCCCAGGGCAGCTGTGGCTACAATGTAGCTTGCCATCACCAGTGTGTGAATGTGTGTGTGAATGGGTGAATGACTGAATGTAGTGTAAAGCGCTTTGGGGTCCTTAAGGACTAAGTAAAGCGCTACACAAATGCAGGCCATTTACCAGGCCATTTTATTCAAGATTTGGTTTAACACAGATAAAAACTACACTAAAATTAACAACCAGGTATTCTTTGAAGAGGATGCTTGGGTCTTCATTCAGGTAAAGAGGTAGTGCCCTGAGGACACATTCCCTCCTCTTTTCAATAGTTTCATTCTAGAGAGAGTGACAGAGATACAGAAAGAGAAAACAGAAATACTTTAGGACGACACAAACTCAAATTATATGCAAAATGAATGACATATCCACTGCAGAGATAGACATGTACACAAGACCCATTAATGATAACATGGACATGAATAGTTAACCTGTTGGGCAGGGTTTACACCACATTATATATGTCCATATTAAGCAACGGAGGGAAAGAAAAACTAATACAGCATCTTTTTTTGCATTCCAAAACTGATCTTTAACATAAAAACATTCACTTATGGTTTAACCCAAAATTGAGGGCTCAACTTGTACTTATGATCAGGAAGTTTTAATTTTCTAATCTTTTGAGTAACAAACTTTGTCTTGCTTAATATAAATGTAAGTACAATGAACACTGTACAGCTACCATACACTAGTTGTTTAAATGTGAAAGTGATCTTATAACGCCATAATATTTTGCTACCAACAGAATAACGCATCTGTGTGGCTGGGGCCAAAATTTGTCTAATTTTCTTCCCTGCAGCGCCTCCTTTCTTCTTGAAGACCTTTATGAGCTGGTCAGTGTATTGGTCAAGTTGTACAAGAAACCTTGGAACAAGTGGAGCAGTAATAATCCTCACAAATTCTGCTTCCACCTGAAAACATATCAACAAACACAACATACTGTAGTGTAAATATACATACTATACGTACACATATACATACTTTTACTTTACTACTAACTAAAAATAATGTAGAAAGACTTCGTTAAGCCTATCATTTTAAACAAACATTTACAAAAAATGTTACTGGAGCGATTACAGCTTTTATTGTTATTTATCAAGATACAAAAAATATTGATCAGAGCCGAGCTGGAAAGAATTTCTTACCTCAGCCACACAGAATAGTCCTGGCCATCTGATCTTGAAGTCGGCGATCATGGGCTTGTTTTTAATGGGTTCCTGCCTCCTGTACGCAAAGGTCCTGGCCATCTTCTCTCTGATAACTATCTCATTATGCTTCTTCTTGACCTCAGTTAGCAATGTCAATCTCTCACCTTCAAGGCTGTCCTGGGTCTCTCCAGTCAGATAAGGAGGACAAAAATTTACCTCTGCCTTTCTAGGTTTTTTGACAGCATATGCTGGGTGACATTGATCGGATGGTTTGTGCTTGAGGGAATTAATGCTCAGTTCTGGGCACCCCAAGTTTCTAAGCTTTGTCCTATAGTTTGCCATCTTGTACTTGAGGCTAATCTTCCATCCATAGAAACCACTGAATGATCCTTGTTCTTTCAAGCATGGATGTGCTTTGATTAAAGCTTCAGCAACAGATTCTATTTCCAAGTTTGAAGGATATGCCTTAAATGCCATGATTTGCTCAGCCAGGGCTTCTAAAATATCTGACTTAAGTTTGTGTCCTGGGTTCAGAAGAATTCCACTTGATATGAAAGCCTGGTTTGTGCTTCGAAGTTGCATCTCCACGTCATACGGAATATTTGGTATTTGGAATTTTACAGGCCACTGAGATCGAGCAGTTTCTGAGTCAGGAGATGAAAGTAATAATTTTTCAAAAGATGATAGCGAGGTTTCTTCCCCACTCTGGTTCATGCCAACTTCAACAAAGTCTGAAACATCAGTCAGGCGGATGACTTTCACTGTGCTCTTGTCCTGAACATCATCAATTCGTTAAAGGTTAATAAACTCATTATCAAAGTCACTGTCAATGTACTGGAGTCTAATGTCCCCCTCAATATCAAACTTACATTTGATCTCACCTGAAAGCTCCTCCACAGACTTTGGCATGCCTGATGCTATCGTTAGTTTTTCAGTATTGTTGGAACCAAGGATACGCCGCAGTTTTACTGGTTCAGCCATCATTCAATTCCGTGCTTCAGTCTAGAAAAGACAAAAATATAGATAAACAATATGTATAAAATTGAAAGCATTAAAATTGGGATGTCAACATAATGAGTCACAATGGTACTTAACAGAGAACTTAGAAAAGAACCTAAAAGAAGGAATGGAGTTGACTAATCTCAACAAAAACATACATTAAAGGTTTTCTTGTCTAGAAGATGTACAGATGGGCCTAACAGACTGTTAGATTCAACAAGTCACAAGGAGTTAGTGGCTGAAGATCACAATAAAGCCAGGTGCTGCATTAGGTGCTTATGCAGTGAAATTAAAGTGCATATTGAGTAAACTATTAATTACAGCTGTTTACTCACATATTCAACCTGTGCTTTTGATGTAAGGATATCTTTTAAATGTAACCATTCGAAGGGGCCCAATGAAGTAGTCATTTAATGGGTACTTCTCTGCCAGTTCATCATATGTTATCAGGGACATTTTGCCACTTGTACATGGTTGAAGTTCAAAGGCCGGGTATTGCTCCCTAAACCAAGATGAGAACTTGCTGACAATGAAATTCAGTGTACCCTGAACTACACATATTCTTATTATCTCTCCAAATTCAGGTAGCCCATCAGTAAAACCACAGATAACTATCATTCTATTTCTGTAGTTGATCCCTCTATAGTCTGCGCTTTTAGCCATGTTTACTTCTGTCATGTTTGGGTACATCTGTTTGATAGGCAGAGATATGTCATCTTTCAGAACCTCAAGAGGAACTCTTGATACACTTGACACATCAACTCCAGCTTTCTGTTGATGTAATGAGTGTAAGTGATAGACAATCAGCAGCTGATGTTTCCTTGACAGTGTTAGAGGAACATTTAATATTATGGAATAATCTTCCTCTTGACATTCGCGCATCAGATTCTATTCAATCTTTTAAATCACGTCTAAAAACGTACTTGTTTAACCTGGCTTTTGAGGCTAATTAGTGTGGTTTTTATCTGGCACTCCATTTTTATTGTGTAATTATTTTATATCTGTAATTTATATTTAATACGGTGATTTTACCTGTATCATGGTTTTTATTGGAAAGCACTTTGGTGTACTTTGGTCTTTAGATGTGCTATACAAATAAATTTGATATGATGATATGATATGATTCTTGAAACACTTGGTAAGATGAGCCACTTCCTTGAAAAAACTGTTTTGCCTCAAATCGCATTGTCCATAATCCAACAAGAGCACCAAAACATCTGACCATCTGAAGGTAATGTTCCAAGTAGTGATGCTTTGGCAGAAGTTTTTTTGTTGGGAAATGCTTCTTGATATTTCTCTCTGTGATCAGAAATTTTGAACTGAAGATATCCAATTGATTCTTCTGTATGAATCTGGGCAACAGCAAGTTCCACTATCTCCTTTAAATCCAAAATGATTTCCCACACTGGATCACCGCCAGGTATAACATCTCCGATCATGAAGTGCAGCAGTCTTAACTACACTAAAATTTTCAGCTGCCTTGCCACTTTTTATATTGTTGCTTAAAAATGTTTGTGGAACAATATGTGGGCGGTTTGTTCTATCTTTTCCCTTATAGGGAAAACTGACAATGACTTTATTTAAAGAGTCCAAAGTGATGTATTTTTTGGATATGAACATACCCAGACACTGTGCAAGTTCCACTGGGACAACACCTTCCACTAGATCGTGGAGTATGTCAGGTGGATATCCAGTTATCACATCAAAATGAGAAAGATTTTCCGTCAGCACACATGGTCTTTTTACTCCAACACAATGCTTTTCACTCTCTATTCCACGTTTGGCATGTCCTTTGTGCAGGTCTTTGGATCGAAGACTAAACTCTCCCGAAAGTACCTGTTTGGTCTGAAAGTTGCTGAAATGTCCTGTGCAAAATCGACAAACATACTCTCCTGAAAAGCTCTCCACAAAACCTGCAATCCCATGAGCACCTAGATTGTCTTCAGCTACACACTGTACCGTGCCTTAAATATTTTTTCCGATCTGTGAGACAAATACTCCATCTTCCTCCAAGACAGCTGAATCACACAAAAGAGATTCAAGCACTTTTTCATACCGATATTCCTTGACGTAGCTGCTTTTACACAGTATTGTCAAGTAGATGAATGACAAAGAGGAGTGTTGGCCTTGGGGATAAGTTGCTTAATATCCAGTACACTGCACAAAGTTTGTGCTTCTTTTTTGAAGTACTGAGAGGGTTGCATACTTCAAACTCATCAATGTAAAAAAAAAAACTCTCCATCTTGAAATGATCTGTATTCTTGTTGCGTAGTTTCCTTGGATTGAGCCTTGTAGTTTTCTACTATGTCATCTACTATACCATTCTTTCTTAGGAGCTGCTGTAGGGTCTGCAGTAATGGTATATATTGGTAGGTATGGTTGATCTCCTTATCCAAAATATATTCAATTGGTTGAACTACGTGGAACCTTTTGCTGAAGTACTGTTTCCGCTTAAAAGCAGTCTCAAGTGTACCCATATTTCCGAGTGTTTTTGTCAGCGGGTTAGAGATGCAGACTGCAGAGGCCAAATCCTGAGATTAATATGATGCTTTGTACAAAAACCTATAACTATGGCATTTATTGCAGTCAGGGATGCAGAACTCATCAGGAAGTGCAAGTCCTGCAAAAACTTATCCACTGCACTGCTTAGAACATGGAGTACGTTTTCCAGCTTAAGCAACATCGCTGCAAATTTCTCCTCTATCATCCTCTCATCACTTTTAGAGATGTCTGCCTGAGACAAATCTTGCACTTCCACCTGGGCTTCGTCGAATACTTCACTGTCTTCATGTTCCCCTTCAAGAACTGGCCTTTTAAAACCGTTTCTTGCTGCTACTATTCCAGCTTTAAAGTCACTGTAAGAATAACCAAGGTGTTTTCTATTTTTACGTGATTGCAATGTTCCATAGATGTTTGTCTTAAATGTACAACCCTTGAAGACACATGGGACTGTTTCATTTGCTTCAGATGCAAATTTATGTGAGTAAAATAGTCCTTTTCAGAGGTTACTTCAGAGAATCCACAAACATGGCAGCTGAATGTGGCCAGTGACAGTGTTTGCTGGGATTTTTCTCTGTTATGAACCCTACAAAAATGGGACCTGAGTGCATTCCATGACTTAAATGTGCATGGACAACTAATATACGGGCAAGGATATGGGCGCCAGTGCCCATAATCTGGATGTTTCATTTAAAAAATGTAGTGTTATTTAACAAAATGTAATTTATCTATGTTGATATGTATAACTCCGCTAGGAAACATGCTGTCTTTACAGGCCATTTACACATAATACAGATGACTGATAGAGCATAACAATGGTGTCATAGTGGCTTTTGGCCCTTGACTTTTGGGATTTTAAATGTCACAACTTTATGCTATCCTATTTATCCTATTAGATATTTGTGTGATTCTCAAATTACAGTAAAGCAATCTCAAGAAAGCAAGTGAAAAAAATAACTTTGAATCCCTTTAGCTAATATTGAAATAAACAAAAAAAACATTAAAAATGTGTCTTACACATTCCGCAAAATAAGCATCTTAACATGTTAGCAGTTAATATATTTGTTTACAATAGCCCGAGATAAACAGGCACACCAAATTTCATCATTTGTAATATTATATTTCATCTTAAGAACAGTTTTGCTCTGTGATGGGCATACTTCATCCGTTACCAAAAACCTATACACACCAACTCTCCAATGGTCTCACGGTTTCCTTGTTTCGATGGCAGGGCTTGGCAGGATGAAAGCAGACATATCTAACTTGTCCAGGACCCAGTAAAACTAATGTAGCACAAGCACACACAAAATATATAACATGTCTTGTACGACAAACACAAAATATAACAATGCTCAATATGTAGATACTACACAACATAGTCAAAGAAAAAAGTGGTCTTACCTCTCAAAAAAGAAAATCCAACTGCAGCTTGCCACCAAAACAATGTTTTTTAAGGTAAATTTTAAGTCTTGCATGAGCAGGCCCAAGCCACGAAATCTTGTTTTTCTTTGGGTTTTTATGACAACTGTTGTTGCATTACTGCCACCTTGTGGATATACAAAGTATATCAATCCTAATTAAATTAAATGTTATGTATTCAAGTAACACATTAGTATTCTGTATAGACAGTAATAGGCACAGTTACATAGACTTTATTAGAAAAATATATTTTAAGTAAAATGAAAATAAATTATTAATATAAACTGAACAATCCATCTCATTCATTTTTTTGAGACAACAACCGAATAAAGTGTCGAAAGTGCGAACTGTGTGGTCGGGTCCATCTTTCATGCTACAAACATGTTATCAGGAGTATGAAAAAAAAATGTATTAATAAGGTACATATTCGTAACATTTATAAGAAGTAGCTTAACTTGACAAAAGAAATAACAGAGATTAACTTACAAGTAACTGCTTTATAACTGCAACGCTCTGTAACTGCTCCATTAGGAACACCAACTGTATGTTAAACACATAAAGTGATGCAAAGGTCTTTTGGGTCTGCTTGATGATCATGTCTAGTATTTTAAAGGGTAAGTCAGAGCAGGAAAATTTGTGCAAAAAGTTCATGGACATAGATAAAAAGGAAGACTTTAATCACATTTGGGCTTTTATTTTTTGTTGTGTTTTTGTTGTTATCAGAATCAGAATCAGGATACTTTATTAATCCCTAAGGAAATTATGGCAGATTTATTCACAACAGCTCTCATATTTTTGAAAATTATAAAGTAGTTTGGCTCAAAAATTGTAAATGGACTGATTCTTATATAGCCCTTTTCTACTCTCCCACAGTACTCTCAGCGCTTTATACACCCACTGTACCCACTTTTTTCTATGCTTAAGTGCTTTCTGTCTAACTACTATCTATCTACTTCAATGGATGAACCGGAGAGCAACTTGGGGTTAATGTCTTGCCCAAAAATATTTGGCATGCAGACTGGAGCACCCAGGGATCAAACCACCAACCTTCCGATTAGTAGATGACCTGCTTTACCTCATGAGCTACACCCCATCAAGTAAGGTGGTAGGTAAGCAGACTAAGCAGATAGTTTGGGTCCCCAGATACAACCAATTTATTTACAGTGATCTCCATAACAAGCTCCCCAGATTAACTCATAATAATAAAAATCAAAAAGCATATGGCATAGGCAGTACAGGCCATCCCTCCTCCTCATCTAAACCAGCCTGCTCCTGATCATTTATGGAGGGAAATGAGAATTACATAAAGCCCACTACTCCACTGATTAACTCATTTACATAGATCCCTCTAAGAAATACTCTTGATAAATCAGTCCGTAATCTCGAAAAACACAAAAACAAAGAAAACGTCAGAATTAAACATTGGGCTTGCGGGTCAAGTACAACCCTCCAGTCACATCCGTTATAAGCAGCTCTCCTCTACACACCTAGACTACACACCTTTGGAGCGGAGGATCACAAGTTTGATTCCCGCCTGTGGCGTCTGTATCCAGTAAGGGTCCTAAGGCTAGAACCCCCATGCTAAGCGAGCCTACCGCATACAAGAGAGAGAGAGATAAATACGAAATCATGCCAGCTAGGATGTCGACTGGATCAACAAGGTCCGTGTCAGGTGTTGAAGAACCAGGGAACCCTGATGAGAAGTGGGCTACTGGAACAAGAAGGCATCGGTGGGCAAGAAACAAAAACAGGACATTGTTGGAATGCTACTACGCAAGTAACCCTGGCGGAAGGGATAACATGAATAGGATGAGGGACCTATGGAATCTTCGATACCCAACATCCAGATTGGGGGCGAAACAACTAGTAGCTTAGTGTTCCAACATTCGGAAGAAGGGACTGCTCTCACAGCTACAGATTGACGAGGTACAACACACATGCTATGGCAAGGGGGAGCCAGGATGATAGGAGATATCATCACTACCACCCGAGATATAAAGGTAGAGGTGCAAAACACCAGCTACTGGTAAACCGCGCAGTCAGCCGAGACTGCAAGACTAGGCTGACCAGCCTGTGCACTGCCTGGATTGATTACAAGAAGGCCTATGACTCGATGCCCCACACCTGGATCCTGGAATGCCTAGACCTATACAAGATCAACAGGACCCAAAGAGCCTTCATCGGGAAGTCAATGGGGATGTGGTGGACAACACTAGAGGCCAACTTCAAGCCCGTAGCACAAATCAGCATCATGTGCGGGATCTACCAAGGAGATGCTCTGTCCCCACTGCTGTTCTGCATAGGCCTAAACCCCCTCAGTGAGATCATTGACAAGACTGGCTACGGATACCGACTACGGAATGGAGCAGTTGTCAGCCACCTCGTGTACATGGATGACATCAAG
>VUQG01015658.1:0-19684 GCA_015106755.1 Etia nguti | reverse complement strand
CAGTGCTCTGTGGGATGTTCAAGGCTTGGGAAATCTTTTTGTAGCCTAAGCCTGCTTTAAATTTCTCAATAACTTTATCCCTGACCTGTCTGGTGTGTTCTTTGGACTTCATGGTGTTGTTGCTCCCAATATTCTCTTAGACAACCTCTGAGGCCGTCACAGAGCAGCTGTATTTGTACTGACATTAGATTACACACAGGTGCACTCTATTTAGTCATTAGCACTCATCAGGCAATGTCTATGGGCAACTGACTGCACTCAGACCAAAGGGGGCTGAATAATTACGCACAGCCCACTTTTCAGTTATTTATTTGTAAAAAATGTTTGGAATCATGTATGATTTTCGTTCCACTTCTCACGTGTACACCACTTTGTATTGGTCTTTCACGTGGAATTCCAATAAAATTGATTCATGTTTGTGGCTGTAATGTGACAAAATGTGGAAAAGTTCAAGGGGGCCGAATACTTTTGCAAGCCACTGTATGTGGGTCTTGCAGAAGTAATTTGAGATCGAATGACTGTAGTCTTTACCTCCATCAACTCGTCAATGAACCGGCTGCGTGACTGAGGGTTTTCCAGTATAGTTAGAGCATCTTCACCCCTCGCCACTCCCTCAGGGCCTTCAAAATAAAATGAGTCTTTTTAGCAAACAGACATTTCAGCAGCTGAGCATGTGACAGCTGCAAGCATAAAAAGGATTAGAAGGGGAAAAAAAAAAGTTTCTCACAGTCTGTTCCCGCATCCACAATTTCAATTTCAATGGGAGCTTCTGCGTTGTCACCCCAGTCGATACCGCCTGCCCCGGGGTCCTGATGAGGGAGACGGAGAAAGAATAGTTCCGCCTTTTACCTACCATTACTCAACTAACTACCTTCTCCCAAAATGTAATCAATACCGTGGTTTATTACAGCTTTTTCTGCCTGGCATAGCTCTAGAGTACTTTTAGCTGTTTTTACCCAATGTATTCTGTACTTCTGCAATCATGTAACCATATACTTTTACTTTTTCCAACTGTTCTCAAACTTTTCCTGGCATACGCCCTTCAGAAGCTGAGAGATCGCACCAAACAGAACACAATTTATGATCAAGCATTAACAAATGGAATGAAAGAACAAGAAACCCCCCAAACAAACAAAAAAAAACCAAATTGAATTTTACTTTATTAAAAGTTAACACAATAATGCCATAAAATGTTTTTTCAATATTTTATGGTGCAATGTTTTTGACCATTTATTCATAGTGCCTGTATATTCCAACCAACTATACAGTAAGATATCTATTTTGACCATTTATCCATTAATCTGAGGTTATGCTTGACTCAATGGCCACTTCGTACACACACTCACGTCGCAACAGAATACATCGCCACAACCTTGTATACGTCACTCACTGCAGTCCCCTGAAATGAATTGTGTCCCTGCAGGGAAAAATACACCTGGTAGTGCGTCATTCAAACACAAACACACAAAAAGTGTCTTTTATTTTCAATTTTTTTTCTAATTTTATTGAAAAAAAACAAACAAACCCAAAATGTCTCTACCGGTTCTGTTCACTTGCAGGACTCAAACTGCACTGATAGACTGTGGAGATGCAATTTTCCACACCATCGGTTGTGCCGAAGAACTAAAGTTGCATGCCAGCAGTAATGGCACAAATTATGTTGCAAATTGCTGCGCATAAGGGGGACAATAGTGAGCAAGCAACTTTGCTTTAGTGGAACATACACACTGAAAAAAAAGTCGTTATTATTTTTTTTTTTTATCAGGCTTCATATGTACAATTTATCTTGTAGCTTTAGCCAGCTATTTTTGAACATTTGCATGTTAACTTGTGACTTATTTGGTGTTAATCAGCTTGCTAACATGTTTTCACACACACCGACTTTCTGCTGCAAAATTCAGGCACTGCAGCTGGTTTAAGATGAGGATGTACCTTTAAAAAAAAAAAAATCACTATATTGCACTCTATCACTGCTTTAGAGGAAAGGATGCAAAGCAGGCGTGTTCAGACGCCCTACCTCGGAGTTCGGCTCCAGGCTGATTCCCCAGTCTATTCCATCCTCAACTGTGATGCCTGAACTCACACCCAGGGAATCTGATACTTTGCCAAAGTCGCCCCAGTCGATCTAAAACAGATTTTAGAAGACGAAGCAGAAACAGCAGTAAGAAAGAACTCCTGCTGTGAGTGGACATTTGGAAACACTTTGAAACATGCAGGCATTTACTGATCATTTCAATTATGGCCCGGTTTACATAAGTGAACTGCATTAAGATATAATTAAAACTAGTGAGAACCATTAATTATTCTATGGGCACAATGAACAAGAATACACATGCAGTAAACTAACCGTGTCCTCTGTGACTGTATCAGGTGGTGATTCATCCACAACTGGCCTTTCAACAACTGTGGGGACTTTCCCTGTTCTCCACTCATAAAATGTTGCGTTCCCTCTTTTTTGGGCAAATGTCAGCATAGGGAGAACTGGCTCAGACCTACAAATGACAACATGTGAGCTCATGTGACCCGGCACAAACATTATCTATGGTTTATGTAGTTAAACAGAACAGAAAGTGTTTCTTAAGTTTACTTTTATAGTTTTTTGTGAACTGCTCTGATGGATATACACCGATGTTTGAGCTGTATCTGCAAAAATATACATTTGAGAGAAACTGCGACAAAACAAAACATAATATTTTAAGGCTGGATGATAAACTGGATCTCAGTTTCAACTGAAAATACTTTAGCTTCCAATTATGAAAACACAAAGCTTTTACACTGAAAGCTGCAGTCACCCAGTCACAAATGCATATATAAAGTCCTTTCAAGTATTTTTGGCCCAAGCACACATCAACACGTGGACTGGAGGAGCCGCCGAGTCAACCACAGAACCTCTGATTAGCAAAGGAGCCGCTTTAACTCATGAGTGAGCCTTTGAACAACCTGGTCTATCTAGAACAAGTTAGGATCATGAAACCTGAAGGATCATTAACAGTTGCCTGCAGCTGCCTTTGTCTTTTTAACGCAGATTGTCCCTCATCCCATCTGTTTTTGGGTGAATCTTCACAGGATGACCCACCTTTTATAATTAATTAATTTACTTGTTTTCACTTTGAACGACATTTAAAGTTCAAGGAGATTCCCCGTGAAAAGTTAAACCATTTGTTAAGTTAGTAACTAACCAATTGTAAATATTTAAGATTACAATTATTGCCCAAAATAACAGTAATTATGTTTTTTCCCCATAACATGGCATTTCTACTGTATCCCATACTCACCAGTCACAGACAAAGTTTGTAAAGGCAGCGTAAAGTTGGATTTGCTCTTCTAGCTTTGCAGCATCCTTCCCGGCTTCGTCAAGAACCGCTGGTAAGTCCTTCACCAGAGCCTGAAGCTCCCGAGGGACATTTTCACCCTGCAAGAAGCAAAACAATCAATCAAAGGTTCAGAAATCCTCACAAATCACACCATTGTTAAGGCTTTTCCACCGGCTTCTTGTCAGGTTTAGATTTCAGTTTAAAATCTTGGTTCTTACATTTATGAACTTAGGGGGTGAGGCCCCTGCCTAAGGTTACAGCTTTCTCTTCACATTCCCATCAATCAATTAATAAAATGCGTAACTCTGAGTGTTTGTGTCTAAATATTCTCCTGGAGGTGTGCATTTTCTTGCACTTACTGTGATGCCATACTGTTTGCACGCAGCATAGTAGCGTTCCCTCAGGTCTGCGGCTGAGCTCTGGCACTCCACCTCCCGCCTGCTGAGCTCCTGCTGCAGCTGCTGAGCTTTGGCCAGCTGCCTCCTCAGAGCCGGGCCTTCGTAGCTCACGTTGCGGCTCAGCAAGCTGGCCAACTCCACTGGGACGCACAAACACATTTTTTATCATTCAGCACTTGCAATTATTTTGTTTCTTCAGCTGGATTTTGTGGTCGATATCCTAAGCTGCACGAATGAAATTAACACTTCATAACCTTCCTGTGTTAAAAGAGGGAGCCTACAGGTATAAGCAAGTTAAATCTAAGACTTTAGGAACTTTAACATATCTTAGACAAAATGTCAGGGCTGGTAAAATACACCAAAAACCACAGACTGTATAACAGATACAGCATAGCTTCAAGATCTGAAAAACTCACGCCTACAGGAAGTGCTTTAATGCGCCATTCTTTCCGTCCAACAGGGGGCGACTCTTCTACAGCCACCATTTACATACCGTCTATGGTGAAAATACACTCTTTTAAAGTAAATACAATAACATGAGTTAAAAATAATCACCAAGACAAAATATAAGTACATGGTGGTGTTGAAGAATATTGCCCCAATATATAATTGTTTTTATGAACACTATGTCATGGTGCTCAATCTGACATACCTTCCACATGTCCAGGTACTAGCTTTAACCATCACGAGTAATCTTTCTTCTGAAGCCATTTATCGCTAAACTTGCATCTTTGCACCCCGGAAGTTCTCAATGTTTTTATGCCTGAATAGAAGAAAGGACCAAGTGGAACAAATGCTAAAATCTGCTCAGAGGAAGGTGGTTCATGTTGCTAGATGTCATTTGTAGCTGCTAATTTTTAAAAGTTTTCTAACCATAGTGAAGTGACTGCTACATTCTTCAGCTGTATTTGATACGTGTTAGACTTTGTACATCCACAAGGCCCTAATTGGGAAATTTGATCGTTAGAGGGCGTACATAGAGCTCTAAAATTTACTGTGACACACACGTTGTGTGTAACAACAAGCGCTCACACTGTGGATCTTTGAAGCAGACTTCGAGGAGACAAGGAAATACTAAAATGAGCTGTGATTTGCAATTAGTATTTATTAACCAGGAAGAGAAACTCTTGAGATTAGGAATCTCTTTAGTGAGTGTGTCCTGGGCTCAGATAAGAACTTTTAAACCAGTGTGTTTTTTATTGGGGGAAGCACAGGGAGAACATGCCAGCTTCACAAAAGAAGTTCTCTTGGACCTGCTTTGTGCTGGTATATCAGCAATCTGTATATGGAAAGTTTTACATTTTAGTCCACAACACCGGATGATTAAACTTTTTTTCTGTTAAGGCAGCAGAGTTGTGAAATTTCTGACCACAGAACATCAGAAAACGTGGCTGAAAGAGTCGGAGTTCTGCAGACAGCAAGCTGTGTGAAAATGAACTTTGGTTAACATGGTTTACATTTATTTGCACTAAAGAATGCTTTTATATTTACTTATTGGGTTCCTCTGTCTAAAGACTACAGATGAAAATGAGCTTTTAGGTAAAATATATGCCTTGTTTATTGTCCCTGCAAAATAAAGAAGCTAAATAAATAAAAATAGACAATATGACATAAACTGAGAACAAACGGTCTCATAGGCACTTTGTGTAAACAAGTAGACTGGTCTTCTTTGCCTTTTCCACCAGTGTGTTGAAAGGTCAATATCCAATTAGGCCTAAACCAATTTCCCGCCTGGGCCCAAGTACAGGGGTCCTTATATTTAAGACATTCTTTTATGCACAAGCTACAATAATTAGGTTAACCAGTAGACATCATCTCATTAGCAACTGGTTTTATGCATATTAAACAGCATCCAAGTCTTAGCTGAAATATAAAGCATTAACACATATTTGTATGGAGTCGCATTTCATGACCTAAATGTTTAAATGGGACAAAAATAGCAGCACTCAGAGACAGAAATTTGCACATTAACGAAACCAAAAACACTTAAAACTCATCCATACTGTCAGTAAATATGTATTAAAGATATTTTATACAGAGACACCCTGTATAAAATACAGAGTGAAAACACACGTAGCTGCGTTCACAGGTGTTTTTATACTATAATGAAGACATATTTATGTCTTTCTCTTATTTTCCTAACACACTTACCCAAATAGACATTATCTGCTTCATAAAGAGACACAATCTCCTGCCAGTCCTGTGAAAACAAAACACAAGGGTGAAAGTATTACAGCAGAAATCCCAAATAAAAAAAATCCCCTTAACATGTGACACTGACAGACCAGTGTATGAATCCTCTCACCTTCATCCTCTGTGATGAGTATCTGCCAAAGATGTTCTTGGAGGAAGCCTCAGTTCCCTTCAGGATCTCCACGATCCTCAAGCAGTGAAAGTAGTGAATGTCTGTCAGTGAAAACAAACAAAGCACAAAAATGGATGCCGATTTAAAAGCAGTTCACATTTAATCTGCTTGAAATAAAATAAACACCAAAGCTATGCTCCTCTGCAACCCCTGCTGGTGATGCAGTAGCAGTGCAAGAATCTTTCAGCATTGCCTGAGGTTAACTGCTAGTTCACTACAAGTTGTGCAAAAGCATGCCTGAGGTTGGTTTGGGAGGGAGAGCACTTATTGCTAAACCTTGTCATGCTCTACTGACTGCCATTATTAGCTTAGATTAGACAGTATTTTAAAATAAAACCATTAAAAAAAACTCTAGTGTTAGTCTCCACTTTGTTGCAGTCATTAGCCAGGTTGTAACAGCACCTTTAAAAATAAGAATAATGATAACAAGAAAATCTTAAAAAAACAAAACAAAAACATTAATAAAGTTGTGAACTGGAGTCTAAGCCTTCATTGATGATTATAAAGTAACCCTAAACCTATGTCTGGTTGGAAAGGAGAGTCCCTGAGAATATTAGAAATGGTACTAAATGGCCTGCTGGGTCCATGATAGATTCATCCCTCAGTGAAGTCGATGGCTGGGTGGGTGTATTGAGTTGTAGGGGACCTACAAGAGCCAGAGAGGAGCTCCTTGATCTCCTTGTTCTCCGGCATGTCCTGGATGGCAGCGTTGATCTTCTCCCTGATCACTTTCACTGCACTTTGCCATTTCAGATTACAGTGCCTCCGATCCACCAGCCAGTCTGCAACCACACAGAGCGAGTTTACATCTGTAACATCTGTTTGATTCAGCTGTTTCAGCCAGCATGTGAGAGCTGCTGTATTAGCTGCTTGTAGCCCAGCTGCAGAGGAACACATAGAGAAACAAGTGCTTGCTTTAAATGTGTGTGTTTTTGTCTTACCTAAAAGTTTGCTGGTCTGTATGTCGATGGGAAGGTTCTGAATGTTCCGCTGCAGTGAGACAGTCAATACATTTTGTTATTTACACCTTTTACTTCTCTCTTATTTAACTTACGGAAAGGACAATATCACATTAAACCGTTAGGAAGATATTGTGAATAAATATCTTTTAAAAAATGTGAGAAGACAGATGATTTTCTCTGCTAACTTAAACTCAGTGTAAAGTGTTCATTTCTCTGTCACTTAAGTGGACTTTTGACTGTGTCAGCTAGCTAGCGTTAGCTCGCAGGCTAGTTTTTAAAACCAGCTCAGAAAAAAAAAAGTTTAATCTCACCTCCATTATTTCCTTTTCTTTGTAAAAACGTTTCCGATACTTCAGGGCTTCATTATACGATGATATTCCGGTTTATATGCAGGATTATCATCACCACCCGGAGCTTTCCTGTTTATGACACGTTAGGAGAAGCAGAGCCAATAGGAAGAGGGGATGTTGCCATGTCGATGGCTGCATTTGGATTGGTGAATCGTCGTGGCCCCTGATTGGTGCAACTAATGAGACTGTCGCTAGAGGGCGGTCGTGTCACTTTACTTAGGGTCAGTTATTACCAGACTAAGAGTAGCCCATGGAAAATGTAGAACAATACTTGGAAAATGTTGGCTGTTTCTTGTTATGGGTCAATCATTTGTTTAAAAAAAGGGTCTCGTGATATTTCTTGCACAGTTCAACAAACATAAATGTAGTTTCCCCACATTTTCTTCAAAAAAGAAAAGGACATCTACATCTATCTATCTAGACAGTTATTACCTGTAAGCCTGTTAAAATAAAAACATTTGACACAGTTGTAACATATGTGCTCTAATTTCTTTAAAAATGTATTTAAATGATTCTGGTTCTGTGTCTACATCTCATTCATATCTCTTTTTATTTGTTTATTTCATGCTTTCCTATATAAATATTACTCAATATTATTCAAGCACACTATTGTAAGTATGCTGTTTCCTTGCACTTAATGCGTTGCATGTTTAAATTTATGCAACAAAATTGAGGGGAAAAGAATCAGAACACTAATCCAAAGTTTTATATCCATAAATAGGAAATTTTGAATTCTAAACTTAATTTTATTGCTTAAAAAAACTAAAAAAGGAAATTAGTTGAAATGAGATGATGAAATGATGAGAAATGGACTAGTGGAACAAGAAGGCACAAGTGAGCAAGGGATGAGAACACAGCGCTGTTGGAACGCTACTACGCAATTAACCCCAACAAAAAGGGTTACATGAAGAGATGTGGGACCTCTGGATTCTTTGATGCCCAACATCTAGACTGACGGTGAAACAACCAGTAACTTAGTGTTCCAGCATCGAAAGAAGCAACTCCTATCACAACTGGAGATTGATGAGGTACAACACAAATGCTACAGCAAGGGGGAGCCAGGATGTCAGGTCAGGGGGGAGATATCATCACCCCCACCCGAGATTGGGTACCAAGCCCCAAGTACAACTGGTGTGTTGAAGGCATTGAGTGCAAGAGAAGCTGACCTGAGAGCCAGACCTCAGTGGCTAGTAGATCTAAGACCACAGCAACCTTCCTGAACAGGGTCTAGTAACCATCACAGTGGCAGACATCCAAGAGAAGGTCTCCAGTATGAAGAGTTGGACAGCACCAGGCCACAACATGCCTCACTCCTACTAGCTGAAGAAGCTAACTGCACAAAGGAACCAACTGCTAATAAAAGAGGCACACCCAGCATGACTAACCGAAGACTGGGCGGTCCAGATCCCAGAAGATCCCCAGAAGGGACCAGTCCCATCCAACTACTGGCCAATAACCTGCCTCAGTACCACATGGAAGCTCATGTCAGGCATCATAGCGGCGAATATAAACAGGCATGTAGCTCAATAGATGAGTGGGGCACAGAAAGGAACTGGCAGAAACACCAGAGGGGCAAAACATCAACTACTGGTAGGCAGAGGAGAAAAATAACATAAATTAATGGAATAACAATTAACATCACATTTTATGTTCATCTGTTATATTTTATACATTTGATGAGATATAATTCTTAATCCTTTTTTTTTTAATGTTTGATTTTGGCCGTTCAGTGATTAATAACTAAACATTAAACTTTGTTTACTAAACTATTAACAAAACATTTATTAAGTAAACACATTTTTTAAACAGTCAAATGTATCATTACAGTTTTATTTTGTTCATTATGTCACCTCATCTTAAATCTGAGCAAACAGAGATTGACACAGTTTAATCTTGTTATTGAAAAAAGTGATATGGGTGAAAAACAACAGCAATAATTCAATTTGGCTTCTTGTGAACTCCAGACTGGACAAACATGAAAACACAAGCGTTAAATCCGTGCAGCAACAGCGTCTCTGTAGTGGCCTAATTTCAGTTCATTTGAATGGTGACCAAACTTGCAAATTAAGCGTCTATTCACTGTCTGTGATTTGAAACAAGCCATGCAAAGCAGCTCGATTGCTCTCTTTCTCTCCCTCCAGCTTAAAGCCATCACAAAGACTTATGTAAGAGAAAACTCTCAGTGAAAGGTGACTTTATTCTGACTCCAAAGTCCACATTAAAACAATACTTGGATTTAAAGTAAGACTGATAACGGGGGTTTTATTTACAGTTTGGAAAGCCGCTCACCTCTCAGGTTCACATTAGCCTTGATGTCAGAGATCTTGATATGGGACTGAGCTGAAAATCACATGGCTGCAACATTTACTCAGTCATGCACTCAGCTGGGCGGGCTCTAGGTGTGTGTGTGTGTGTGTGTGTTTGAGGAGGGTGTGTGCTAAAGAGGAGTGCAGAGGGACAAGGTAAGAGGGAGAGGCAGAGGGAGAGAGATGCTGCACCTGTGCACACTCACCTGAGGAGAGGAAGAAGAATCAACTGAGAAACAAAGACAGGAGATAGAAAGTTTGTAAGCATGGTGAGACAGTGTCGCATGTGAGAGAGTCCCCTTTCAGCCAGCACACTGTGAACAAGGTAAGAGAATGAGTGCACCTAAAAGCCTCAGATAAACTGCTGTGGAAACTAGACTTTTATCTGTGCAAGAAATACACATTTAACTCTAATTACAAAAATCAACATGCTACTTCCATGTTTTTCACTGGTATTTCCAGCTCAACAACCCTGATCAACGTATTAAAACTGTAGTACTGTATTTGTATAGCCAAACAAAAGCTAAAGTCAAATTTCCAAGTGAAAATGTCAAATGTTTTTTGGTTCTAGCTCCTTAGGTTGGAGAATTCCCTTTATTTTTTCATGGTATGTGGCTGCAAACTGGATATTTTTGAGTTTTTGAGGGACAAAAAAAAAATATGGAGACATTAGCTTGGGTAACTTGAGGTGAGTGCTGTGTTTTAACAGTCAAATTATGGCTGAGGTAAAATTCTTTGGAAAAGAGGCCTGACATTCAATTTCAGCCTCTCAAAAGTGATAACTTGGGGTTTTTACTTGTCTTATATTAAAAAAAAAGCAGAGTTTGAGAGCTTTTGATTTACAGAATAAAACATTTGAAGAAATCAGCTTGAGATGGACAAAACTGTGACACATTTTGACCGTTGCTGCTGTTTTAAAGACAGTTAATTGAATAATTAAAAAGGGTAGAACCCTGAAGGAGACACTAATGCATTGTCTGACATCACGAAGTATTAGGAGGTCCACAGGGTTGCTATGCATGCTAAATAACAAGGTGTAGATATGTTTTAAGATGGTTTTATTTGTCATGTTTGAGCTGGTTAGAATAACACTAAGTCATAAAAGAGTTATAGTCACAAATTAACCTTTTTGGACTTTGCACCTGTGTGAAGTTTACAATTTAATCAGCCTGTGGATTCTTGTGACCTTTGACAAGGCAGGAAGGCCTCTGGAACAAAATACTAAAAGACATTTTTATTAATGGAAATAATCAGACTAGTTAAAAAACTTTGCTGCTAGGGGTCAACAGCAAGTCTGGTACAAGGTATGAAACCTGAGAATCTAGTGAACTTTCAGTTTAAGTTACGAGGGCAGCAAAGCCCTCGGTGCCCTTGGAGGCTCCTCTCTCTCTTTCTCCGGCTCAAACATTATCCTTTTCAAAGACTTTGCAGGTCGTTAGTGATTTCCGATTGTGCGCCACAGTTCCTGCTGTGATCTCTGAGGCTTTGCTGGGCGGCTCACCCACACATAACAGAATACATGGTAACTTATTAAAATGGAGGGCCTCCTTTGTGTCAACAGGAGTTTTTGTCTCAAAGGTCACATCTAAGTCAAACACGGCATTCTTTCGGAAATATGTGTGCATATCGACATGCTCTCTTACTTAACATGGTGTGAAAGTGCCAAGAAGATGTTTTGTCTTGTAGAAACCGTTTTGATGGAAAGTCAACAAAATTATGCAAATACTCTGTAAATGTTTGCTATGAAGCAACCTGTCCTTTTTGTGTAGGAATAAACATACAAATGATGAAACAGAAAAAAAATGCTAAAATCGGAGGAATGTGACATAAAAGAAGCTATGGAAACACAAGTAAACACTCTGAAGTGTTTCAGTCGCTCATAAAAGCTCTTCTTGGTGAGCAACTATCTGTTACCTGAGTGTCTGTGAACACCACACACCCAGGTTATTAAGCAAAGGGCAACACCGGGTCCAGAGGAATAAATGTAAGAGGTGCCTGCATTGCTGTTTCCAAAACTTTAAATCAAAGAACCTTTGCACTCTTCGTTCGTGCCAAGTGCCAAACATCACATGGGTCAGATAAGAGTAGGATGAGTGTTTCTGCAAAGGGCACGGACTCTTTATTTGCATAGGTGCTACATGATAAAATAACCACACCAAAGAGCCTGACTTCCTGTCAGCCCTCATAAAAGAGAGCGATATGGTTATGTTTGTGAAAGTCATAAAATTTGGTTTATGAGCCACGCTTTTATCTAAACACTTTTTGATGTTTCATCCAAAGCTTCAAGATTAACTTTTAAATATTGCAGAGAGAGGTGGGGTTAATCTAAACTACTAAATAAACTGCTCACTAGCTTAAGGATGAACAAGATCATACAATTTATGTGTTTATCGCACATTTATGTTTTGATTGAATCTATCTGGTCCCTGCTTTGGTAAAGTAACTCAACCAAATTCCCATAAATTTTGGTAAAAGTAAAATAAAAAGACCTCGGAGCTGGACTTACCATAATAGTCTCACTGATTGTGCCTACAGCTACAGTAAAAAGGTTATTATTCACAAGTTCATAGCTTATTTTGTGGTTTTGAGGACATGATGCATTGTTGTAAATATGAAACTTACAGAATTCCGTTTAAAGTATGTAAAGTAATTTCTGACGTTTTGTATTTTGGCAGTTTTACTTGGAAATAAACCATCAGAACAGTTGCAGGTTAGCTTTCTGGCAAGCTACGGATCAATTTGAAAACTGTAAAGCCAAACAAACAAGCCAGGAGTTAGTTTCCTTATTTACATGCAGTAAAAACAGCTTAAAAGGATTTGAAATTAGAGCGTGAATTACGGCGCTGGCATCAGAAACATCAGAAAAAAATCATACTAAAAATGAAAAACTGCTCTGAACATCAATCCCTATAAAATTTGAAAATGAAATGGCGAGCAGAAATGCCACACCCATTTTAGTCACAGGTGTACCGGGAAGCCTCCTTCATAGAATGCTCACCCTCTGCAGGTTGCAAGAAATGGAAACAGGCTGTGTTAGTAACTGAGAGGTTAACTAGTAAAGGTTTTTTGTCACTGCATTAAGGTCACAATATATGCAGAATATGAAGAATCAGAGAATGTTACGGCTTGCCGTAATTATTCTGCTTTAATTATTCATGGCACAGACTCAACAAGTTGCTGGAAATATTCCTCAGAGATTTTGGTTTATATTGACATGACAGCATCACACAGTTGCTACAGATTTGTTGGCTGCACATCCATGATGTGAATCTCCTGCACCATCGCAGTTGCTCTACCAGATTGAGATCTGGTGACTGGAGGCCTGGAGGAATCAGTGAACTCATTGTCATGTTCAAGAAACAAGTTTGACATGGTCCGTTATCCTGCTGGAAGATGATAAAATGGGTACGCTGTGGTCATAGAGGGATGGACACGGTTAGCAGCAATATTCAGTTAGACTGTGGCGTTTTTAAACAATGCTCAGTTGTTACCAGGAGGCCCAAAATATGCCAAGAAAATATCACCCACACCATCACACCACCGGCAGCCTGAGCCAATGATAGATTAATTTTGCAGCAGAAATTAAGACTCATCAGGCCAGGCAATGATTTTCCAGTCTTCTGTTTTGCAGTTTTGGTGATCTTTTGATAACTGTAGCCTCAGTTTCCTGTTCTTAGCTGACAGCAGCGGTACCCAGTGTGGTCTTCTGCTGCTGTATCCTATCTGCTTCAAGGTTTACCATGTTACATGATCAGAGATGCTCTTCTGCATACCTTGGCTGTAGGAAGTGTCTATTTGAGTTTCCGTTTCCTTCCTATCAGCTCAAAGCAGTCTGGCCATTCTCCATTTTAATTATGTGGGAAAATCCCAGCTGATCAGCAGTTTCTGAGAAACTCAGATCAGCTCATCTGGCACCAGCAACCATTCCACGTTCAATGTCACTTGAATCACCTTTCCTCCCAATTGTGATTATGGTCATCGTGACCGAGTCTAAATGCTGCCATGTGATTGGCTGATTAGATACCGAGGTTTAGGAGAAGCTGAGCAGGTGTACCTAATAAAGTGGCTGTAAGTGTATATTCTTTGCAGACGTAAGAAAATATCAAAAGAGGGTGGAAGAAATAGAAAAATAAAGGAACAAAACATATTTTCTGTGAGTATTCAAGGTGATTTTGTCTAAGGCATAATCTGACCCATGAATTTGTTTATGACCTCTTTGATACAATAAAACAGTCAGCATGAAAGAGTCAACGATTGCTCCATAAGGAAGTTATTTGACCTGTTTGGTTACCAGGTGACCGAGGACCACAGAGACCTGGGTGTATTATTCTGTTATCATTACCTGTGTATGTATCCATACACCTGAAATAATGGAGATGATATCACTTGAAGAGAAAACCCAGAGGCTTTTGGTTATGTTGTGATTCTTAAGTGAACAATAGAAGGACACCCTTTGTCATTATATAACACGTTTCCAAACTCCTGGTTCAGCATCGGGACGACAGCTTGCTTCCCCAGTATTTGCTTTCCTGACTTTATATCAGATCACATGCGAGCGATAGAGGATCCTGTGCAGATAATCATTAATTTATCAGCTGAGAGCAGAGTGTCAGGTGTTGCTCCCCCATTAGGTTACACCTCGTAATCACGGAGATGTGCATTGGATGAAGTAAGCCAGCCGTAGTACTGTCTGCTTTCTACGAACCAGTCCTGCACAGAGCAGCAGAGTAAACAGTGTTGTTTGTCTTTTTGAACTGGTTCACCAACAATGAGAGAATGATATAACATTAAAGGCATGATGTTCAGTGCGGACTGAGATTAATTTGAACGCAAATCTTCAGCGGAAAATGTGTACAAGTGAGAAATTTGCATCTAATTTTTGACATTAAATGTACGTATTTAGAGCTATAGTTATTGTAAGTTAGCAGAACTTAAATATATTAATGTATTTTCCCTTTAAAAAAACCCTGATGAATGAATTTCAGAATTTAAATCTTTTGATTACATGCTATATGTATAATTTAATTTCAGATCAATTAAAGTTCTTATTAAAGAACTTCAGTCACGGTTTTACAGCTTTGCTATTCTCGCATGAATGTAAATAAAGGACATCCTGAACAAATGAACTGAAACACAGAGGAACAAATATAAAACAATGAAGTGTGGCAGAGCATGTATAAATTTAACTAACGTCCATAAATTACTATTGGAAACCTCTGGGTTTTCCTACACAGGGCACTGTAATATCATTGCTTTAATCTTTATTAAACCCGGAAGCGAAACTGCTGAGATTAAGAGAGAATGCCCCAGGGCAATAGAGGTGGTACTAATTTAGTATGTTTTTCAACAGCAGGAGAAACCAGCGCTACCTGGGGAAACCAACACAGCAGCACAGACAACATGCAAAATTCACACAGAAGCAGCTGCTTGGGGCCCCCACATCAGCACAGGGCCCCCAAATAATTTGATAAATATGTTAACTGACCGGTTTAATCATTCACTGTGAGCGCTGAGCTTATGCAAGTTACTTATTATTAACATTCACTAACAATAACAACAATAACAGAAATGTCAAGGGGTGGTGAGCCCAGGGGATATTGTATGGAAACAGCAATTATGGTGTTAACCTATTTTTACTCTCTAGCCAGTTAGTTTCCATTTAATTTATTTAACACTGTTTTTACATTTGTGTTGTTACATAAAAATGATATTTAGGTCTGTGATAAATTCTTTGTGACTGTGCTGCCCTTTTGCACATTTTAAAAACAATTAAAACAGTGAACTTGTTTTAAAAATCATTGTCTGATGGTTTATTGATTTCTTTCCAGCACACAATAACTAAGCCATTATAATGGTTGTGTTAGATGCGCAATGCAGAAATGGTTAAGCGAGGGCAATATAGCTAATATTGGCTTTGCTGACGTGGGTGGGTCGGGGCCTTTAAATCAAATTCTGCTTAAGGCCTTGTAAAACTTTAGGCCACCTCTGTGCACGGGGCTTTGCTATTTACCAAATAAAATCATCTTTAAATCATTTTAATCAATTCAAAATGAGAAAAAAATAAGTAAGTGGAACTGGGGTTTACTGTATAGAAATAAGACATAACAAAAATATAGTATAATTATTTTCTACAAACCACTGAACTACTCATTAAATTAGATTTTGAGTTGTGATAATCTAATCTAATGGCTCTGTATTTTTAGATCAAAAGTAAAATTTTATTGACATTAGCAAAACAATTTGACAGAAAAGACATGGCTGATAATGGCGTCTCTCAGGGATCAACACCAGGCCCACTGTTAATTACCTTCAACGTGCATTTATTCAGTGTAATTTCCCACTCAGAAGTGTAATGTACATTTTTATGCTGATGATGCTGTCTTGTCTGCCACGACCAAACTTTCTCCAGCTTAGCCTTTCATGATTTCAGACCTTTAAATTAAAACTGGTTCTAAGTCATACAGTAAAATTTCTTAAATACTTGGCTATACAGTTGATTTGCAACACTGCAAAGCTCTTATTTATATTGTTGACCAGGTAGGAATAAATGTAAATGTTTGACTGGTTTCAAATCTTACTCTAGTCAAATGATAGTGATAAAGAGACTCAGTATATTTCAAAATTCTACCAAGTGTTGATCTAGCTTTACATACTGTAGTTTTTTTGGCGTAGACCCTTTGCTGACTAAATTTGGATATGCATTTCTAGATGGAAATAAAAAAGAGAATGGGAATTAATCTGTACAAGCTTATATTTCTTAAAAAAACATAAGGTGTGTGATCTTGTGTATGAAACTGAAATTACAAAACAAAACACAGATGAGACTTTTTGTCTAGATAAAGCCTAACTAACATGTCTGCATTAAAATTGACAGAATAAATACTGTTTTGAAGTATACAAAGTAATGCTAAAACACTTTGTTTACCTAGAATTCTTTGCATTTGCTCATCACACGCTTACCTAAGATCTCTGAACTTTACAGGTCATTCCTCCAGTCTCTGTTGGTGCCATGGCTGACTCAAGCTGGTGGAGGCTGACCTTCTCACGCAAGAAGAAGTCTGAATCCAAGGTTCTGTATGAGATCCCAGCAGAGCATGGCAGTAACACTGGGAACAAAGACCACCCCAGCAGTAACGGCTCTCCAGAACTGGACAGCCAACTGAATGCCAAACTGGAGAAAATCGTCGATAAATCTGCCACCAAAGGACGCCACGTCAAGGTCTCCAACTCCGGCCGCTACAAGGAGAAGAAGAGGGTCCGCGCCACGCTGGCTGAGAACCCAAATCTGTTTGCAGACAACAACCTCAGTCAAGAGAATCATAAAAAGAAGACTGAGAAATAGCATGGAAAATGCACATACTTGATCAGTAATGTGTCATATATCAGTGTCACATAAGAAGCTTCAAAGATGGCTTGAATATATGCAAACACCACCATGTTGTACTACATGTGCTACTATTTACCACACCCAGGTAAACACCAGAAAAAAAAGACACTTAAATAAACAACGAGGTGTCAAAATTTAAACATCCACCCAGCAGAGGGGAACTAAACACAGTCCTGGACACATTTTTCTCCAGATTTTCTGTCTTTTAACTTTTATATTTACTTCCTTGTGCTCACGCTGTTGTTTTATATTTTCAAAAATGACATGAAGGAAAATTTGGGGAATTCTCGCCTCATGATTCAAATGTAACATTGCTGTCATTTAAGTTGTTATTTTTTAATGTTGTAGATGTAGTGTTATGTTTCAGGTTTTTATGTTTTGTCAAATGTCAAAGGAAATTTTTATTACATTTTATGACCAAAGACTTGACGTCACTGATTACATCTGAAACATTATGGTGGATGCTTTAGATTACAAAGGGCCCCAAAAGTATCAAGTCATCGTTGAAAAGACTTGAATTTCTCAGCTTTAAGAAACAAAATGTTAAAGTAAATTATATGTATTTATTTATATATCTATATCTATATCTATATATATATATATACACACACTTGTCAAGTAAAATATCCCCAAACAGGGAAGGACAAACATCTTTCCTCCATCCTTGTTTCCACATGTTCTTAAATGAAAATTATAGATTGTATATAAAAGATTAATGTAACCATACACTGATTCATTTTAAAGCCTCAACTTTTCAGTCTGGCAGTCACCATGTTGATCGTGTCATCTAAACATGCATAAATGTGAACTTTTTCTAGAGGCAACAATCAATTTGACAACATATTTTGCAGCCACAAATATTAAGGTTTACTCGTGAGGAATACATGCGCAAATTATAGCGCTCGTTGTCATGAATTCCAAGTTCACACCCTGACATATAAAAAGCATCTAAATTCAAGTTGGTTTCTTTGGATGTAGAAGTTGGATAAGAGGGTGGAGTTCTAAATTATCAGCTAGCCCTAGAAAGCCTGATTAGATAGGTGCAGTCATAAACCGTACAGTTTCGATAATGTTCAGTATCGGTCAGTACAGCTGATCACATAGGAAGAAAAGTGTCAGAAATTCCTTTAAAATACTCTAAAAGACACCAACATGGTTTAGATGTTTTTAAATGTACACGGCAAGCTACAGTAGCCTATATCAATGTCTGTCACTCCAGCCACAACTGTAGTAATGCAAGCTTTAAGCCTTATTATGCTTTTAAAAAGTCAGTTCTTTAAAAAACTCCATCCCCTCATAGTTGTTATTAAGGGGGAAATTAGCTACAGGGAATAATTCAAGCTGTAAATTCAGACTGACTCACTTCTGGAGCTAGGCTTTTAGAGGAACTGCAGTTTTTGGCTTCGTTTTTCAAGCCTGGAGGTTGCCCCAGGTGACCGCAGTACAGTTTATGGATACAATCATATCAGAAAACATGACTTGGGTATGCTAATTGTGCTTTTGCACGAATCAAATATCGGTTTATGTCATTGTGTCATTTTCACAAATTAACTTTATGCTGTTTTGTTGGTTTAACTGTCCAAATAACTCCTGCAGCCACTGCATATGTCACATTAACAACAAGAAATGCTGTTTGTAATTTCTTTTTCTGAGATGCTTTTTTGTTTTTAATAAATAAAAAAGTTGTTAACATGTAAGATTTTCTTGTGTTTGTGCTGGAGTCTGTAGTGAGGAGAGCTGTTAACACGCAGTTGGTGGCCTGTTTAAGCGCGATGATCTTGGTGAGGTTCTTTGGGGTTAGTGAGCTGTTTGGCCTGTTTTGTTGACATGGTGATAGTAAGCAGGGTGACATGTGACACCCTTTTGTGTGCTTCTGCATTTTGTAGTAGAGCTGCCCTGCTGTTAGCTGAGAAAATGACAGATATCATCGAGTCATTCACAGAAATCCACAAGTCAACAGTTAATCCATGAGAATATTGCATGTTTCTAGTGGTTCTGAGTGATCGTGTTTCGCTGAATCTTGGTGTTTGTATTAGCTGTGCTACTAACATCTGCTGGTCAAACGCACACTCAGTCCTCAGTTACAAATTAAAACTTTATTAATAGGTATTTTCCCACAGTTACTTCAAATTCATCCATCCATCTTCTTCCGCTTTATCCGGGACCGGGTCGCGGGGGCAGCAGCCTAAGCAGAGAAGCCCAGACCTCCCTCTCCCCAGCCACCTCCTTGGTGTCCGGGGGAACACCAAGGCGTTCCCAGGCCAGCCGAGAGATATAATCTCTCCAGCGTGTCCTGGGTCTGCTCCGGGGCCTCCTCCCGGTGGGACATGCCCGGAACACCTCACCCAGGAGGCGCCCAGCAGGCATCCTTGTCAGATGCCCGAACCACCTCAGCTGGCTCCTTTCGATGTGGAGGAGCAGCGGCTCTACTCTGAGCCCCTCCCGGATGGCTGAACTTCTCACCCTATCTCTAAGGGAGAGGCCAGCCACCCTTCGGAGAAACCTCAATTCTGTCGCTTGTATCCGCGATCTCGTTCTTTCGGTCACTACCCACAGCTCGTGACCATAGGTGAGGGTAGGGACGCAGATCGACCGGTAAATT
>VUQG01015657.1:45281-61820 GCA_015106755.1 Etia nguti | reverse complement strand
CACTCTTCACCCTGCTGCCTTCTGGGAAGAGGTACCAGAGCATTCGGGCCCTCACTGCCAGACTGCGAAACAGAGACATCAGACTCCTAAACACTCAGTGACTGGACTGACACACACACACACACACCCTGGCAGTAGGTATATTCTTCCTGATCCGGTGTAGTGGAAGCAGAGAGCATTAGACTGAAGGGCTGAAGACTGGATCCAATAATTCTTGGATTCTATGCTTCAGGTGCTCTGGACCTCAATTACACACTCACACACACACACACACACACAAGTACAGTGTCTGCAATGGTTTCATACAGCTGAATTTCTCCGGTGTATGAAGCCAAATTAAGAATTGAGGGGAGCAGAGAGCAGCCAAAATGGATTGGCATCCCCCGGCGGTGATGTTCAGTCTGCATCCAATCATATTCCAAGTTAGCGAAGAGAATACAGAACAACCAGTATGGAGCCAGATACATTCAGGAGCTCAGACAGGAAAAAGTCAATTATACCGTAGAGAACTGAGCAGAAGTGATATATTTCACTACTGACAGAAAGGGAATGCAAACCTGTAAGTAAAGACTGAGTGAAAACCAATTCTATTTGTATTGGAGAGCCTTAAAGATGAATGATGTTTGGAACTGTATCGTTTTCAGAAACACTTTCATCATTTAAGACCAAGTTTAAACTAAACCAATAAACAGCAAGCTTTACAGTTAAGCAAGACTTATATGTTCAAAAGGACCTTATTGGACAACAATATAATCTGGACTGAATCTGGACCTGGATCAACTCTTAGCTATAAGGAGCCAAAAGCCCCCCTGGAAACTTCTATTTAATGATCCACCCAAATGCAGAGATCTCAAATGAGACATATTTATCAGGAGTTTAAGAAGAAAAAACAATGATGACTTAAACCTATATTCCTGAAAATGTGAGAAATCTGTTCTTCTTCATGAATCACTGTTTACCCAATCCACCAGGACCCCGAATAAGTGCAGCCCTGAGTTTAAAGTGCTCTCTGCTACCAGTGTTTCCCCTGAAATAACTGCTGCCTGCTCCACTCCGTGTGCAGGAGGAGAGAGACCGGCATGTTTGTTAACCAAACCAAAACATATTTCTAACTTTAACCGAGCAACCAAGTCTTATCTCGTCTTGATGCATTCTCAATCATCCAGGAAAGTAAATCTCCAAAAGTTGATTCTGTTCATCTGGACGTAGCGTTTTGTGGGAGAAACGTTTCGTCACTCATCCAAGTGACGCCAAGTGTCACTTGGATGAGTGACGAAACGTTTCTCCCACAAAACGCTACGTCCAGATGAACAGAATCAACTTTTGGAGACAAGTCTTATCTCGTACAACTAAAATTGCCCAGATGTGATGAAAAACCTGGGTTACACTTTTCTGAATGTTCTGCACTAGTGAACACAACAGCAAATGCAATGTGTCGCTCACCTTGGTCTTGCCCAGCTGCCACTCTGCACTGCTGCTGTCGTATTGGCACAGCAGCTGGACGCAGCACCCTCTGGGGTCTTCTGACATCAACAAACCACGCATCAGCACCTTGTACCTGAAGAAGTAAAAGCAGGGGTGAAGGGTTTTTGCATGATTTGTATGATTGTTTTGTTGTTTAATGTTTGTATTTTAAGAACTGAAATGACCCTGCACCTGTTTTGGGGTGTGAAATTTTCAGTAGAGCAGTGTGGGCTTATGTATGATTATGCAGTATAGTGGGTACAAACCTCGAGCAAAAGTCCTGAATAGTTCTCCGGACGGGGAAGCCGGTGCGTCGAATCTTGACTGTTTCCAACATGCCGGAATACCTGAGCTGGTTCAGAACCACCGTCTGGTCAAAATGATCGGGCATCTTTGAAGAAAAACAAAAAAACATATTCAGACGAACGTCTCTGTGTTCAAGTAAAAGTAGTATTATGCCCCAAAAATCAAGCACAAACAAACATCAACAGATTGAGCATCTGTCTGCGTCCTGCAGCAACAAGTAATGATTTTCATTCTTTGACAACAGAACACTTTAACACCACAGCACACATCTATTGATGTTCCCCTACAAATCACTCAATGCTGCTTTCATAACACTGCTACAACAATATTAACAACGTGAATCGCCTTTCACATTGCGACCTTACCATTCAGCATGGTGCTCGATGATGGGGATATAATTTTTTTTCACAGCAGTTTTGATTGATTTTGCTTTCTGACTTACTTTCTCTGTGTGTTCGCAGCATGGTGTGATTTTGATGTATTTTGTTGTGTTTCACTGAAGTGGTGATTGCTTTGTGAGTGTGGCTGGCAAAAAGCGTTCAGAAAAAGTAGCAACACATCACATTTGAACATCATGCCAACCAGAGGGCCAAACAGCAGATGCACATAAGCTGGCTAAATCTTAGTTTTAAAGTGTTACCTTAGTATAATGTCTTTGGTTAGCTGTAGGTAAGTAAGGCAAGGGCACACTTACAGATAGCTTTATGAATTCTACACAATAGACTGCAACACAAGCTGCACACTGAAAAATGCTTTAGCTCAACTTAAAGAAACATAGTGACTTACTAAAATGTGGATATTTGACATATCAGAGATCACGTGCTTGGTCTACACATAGGCATAATTGTTTCTGGATATGCTTTTTTTTGTTCTTTTGGCTCAGACGTTCATAAAAGTCTTTATCTGGGTTCTTAAAGGCTCGTCATACTGGAGTAAAACTATGACGGCAACTTTTTTGTGATTAGGAAGGGAATTGTCCAGGTCCTCTGGTGGGAGGCAACCTGTCTCCAACCAATCACAGTCTGACAAAAATTATTCTCATACAGATTATCCAATGTTCGCAAATAACTGCCATCAAACTTCTAAATGTAGACAAATTGCTTACATGTTATAATCAGTCTGTGTAGATGAGCGCATCTCCTTGCATTATGGGTCTTGACTCAGCTGGTTGCCCAATGGTTGTATTCTGGTTATACTCTGATTTAAAATCAAGGCTGCCAAGCATCTATGTCATTTTGTAGTTAAACTGCAATCCTGCATTAACCACCTAACTATTTTTGTTTCTGATCTATGAGTTTCAGGCTGGTCTGAAACTGGAATTTCTGTGTATATAGATGCAAACAATTTCAGATTTTCACTAATTTATCAAAGGTAATGGCCATATTATCACTAACACATGCATTTCTACCTTCACTCCATTTCACTGATAGCAGATGGACTCCATCTTATTGATGTTTTACTGATGTTTTTTTATGTTTTATCACCATCTTAATCCACTAAAGTCACTTAGAAGGCAGGAACTGACTGCAAGTACTCACAGACTTGGTCCCCAAATTCAGAGCAACCATTTCAAAGTGTGAAAGGTTCATTGCACACGGTTACAGTAACTTTTATTCATGCTGTGATTTCCAAGTACTGTTTTCGTAGTATGATTATAGCATACTTTGCTAGTACTGTACTGTACCATGAAGAGATGGTTTGTGTTACTCACATCTAAGTTATTTGCTAGCAGACAAAATTGACCAAAGTTTCATGATGTTTAGAGAAGGCAGACATATCTAAGTCCATGTCTTCAAAATTCAGACTGTATATAGATAAACTGCAGGTCAGAAAAAATACATAAATTAGATTTCAGATAGATCTGTCTCCTTTAAAAAGCACCTTCTTATATCACAGGGCAGACATGGCAACATTATCGTTCCACTGGAGTCACGTTTCACTCTGCGCGACAAGTGCAGTTCCTTCGACTTTGGTTATCTGGCTCTTCAGATGCTACATGTTGTTAGATTGTGTACAGCGAGCTTATCACAGCTCATTTGTTTGAAACAGCAGTCTACTGCTGCAAACTCAGTTGATGTGAGTACAGTAAAAGAAGCAAAACTAGGCAATGAAATAAGCTAAAAATGACCAAGAATGAACCCTGGATAGCTGAAACAATCCACCCATATCATATGACGTCTGCAGCTAAGCCTCATGAAACTTCAGTCCCTTTAAACTCTCATGCACACGCATACAACTGCATAGCAGTCATTCAAAACTCTGAACTTGGAGACAAAGAGATGCGTATGACAGCAGCAGCCAGCAACAAACCAATCCCTCCCGTCTCCAAAAACACACTTGGCTCTGAGATACCATTATTACTTACAGAAGTGCATTCAGAGAAAGCCATTTTCCCGGGGAGCCCTCTCACCCTGTAACCTCGGTGGGCGTAGAGGGGGACTCCAAATAAGAGGGTGCTTTCATACTCGATCGTAATGCCCCCTTTATTCAGTGACCGTCTCCCCTGATAGCCCGCTGATAGTCCATTTGAGCAGTTGAGATGAAGGCAGGCCAATTCACCACCAGATCTTGACTGAATGATTGAATGGCGCCCTTTTTACTGCCACTGGCCGCAGAGTGCACCTCATTAGCATAATGCATTTGCATACGGCCGGGCTGCGGCGGTACAAAGCCAAGCGGTGTCAGGAAGCTGCCCTCTGCCTCCTGGCTTTCTTTGGCCCCACTATCGTTTCCTCTTTTTGCTCAGCTTTTGGCTGCTTCTGGGATGTCAAATACCACTTTGTCTGGATGCTCCTCTTTCTTGTTCTTCTTCGGCTGTCTGACCAGCTTCAAACTGTCTGTTCTCTTTGATTTTTAAGAAGTTTCAATATGTTGCCACTGTCATTTTTTTTCTCTTTTTTTCACGAATCAGAAAGAAGGTCAGAGAGAGACTTTCCTACTTTATTCATCACATTTTCTGTTTTAGAAAGATTCATTTTTTCCTTTACAGTCAGTATTTTTAGTGCTGAATGAAAGCAATCAGCAGGAAAGGACAGGAAATAATAGATCAGGTGAAATTCTATCCCTACAGAAGAAAATAAATGAGAACAATGGCTTTTGGTATTACACAAAATCATGTGAAAGCATTTGACACATGAATATAGCTTTTAGGTCTCACAAAATAGGGCTAGTGTCTGAACATTTTCACATAAACAAGTTATTTTTGGCATAATGTCAAATTGTTTGGAAAAATCTGCCACATTTCCCTCTCTGGAGCCAGGAGCCAATTGTTTTTATTACTAAATCAAATTTAATACATGGCCAAACACATGTGGCCATCCCTTGTATGAGGCTGGTCTCATCCTAGTCTGATGCTTTAGATTTAACAAAGGAGAAATTTACCTAATTTCACGTGGATATAAAATAAGCTATTCACTAAACATCACATCTTTTTTAAACTTCAGAAGGCTGCCAAGTTATAAGAATACATGTTCTGGGAAGAGTTACCAAGAATCTAACAATCCATCAGCTCAGAACAACAAAAGTGAGATAAATCAGAGGAAGGCTGAGCATCCCAAACCTCCACAGGTGCATGACAACAAAAGCCTGAAGGGTAGATTCAGTAACTTTCTCAGCTTAACCTTCCAGCTAAAAGATTTCAAACTTGGAGCATTCAGCAGGACAAACGGGGGTGTGGTAGTTGGCTTCCGAGGGGATTGGGAACTGGCGGGGGTTAAAACAGCAAACAAGGAGAAACAACCAAACTCAGGATGAGCTGTCCATCCTTCAATCCCAATGAGAATGTACACAGAGCGTCATTTCATCATAACCAGCAACTGCTCCATCATTTTTTTTTTTTTAAATAGTCCTCAGGATAAGTGCAGTAGAGGACGCAGTAAAAGTCACAAAATCACTATCTAATCGTAGTTAAAGTTTAGTGTTTAAAAGGTTGATCTCTATAAAGAGATACAAATAAATATGCAGAATCTAATTCTGAAAGCTTCTGGTTTCCATTTGTTTTTCTCATGTAACCCTGGTTCTGTTGACTCTTAGTACTTGGGTGCGTGCAGGTAAACCGTCTGTGTGGAAAGCACACACAGGTACAGTGTCTGCAATATTTTCATTGAGTTGAATTTATAAATTGTAAATGTTTGTCGAACCCAGGGTGTAAGTCAGGTGGCTATCTGATGGGACCCAGAGTGAGAAAAGGTTTATTGTTAATCCAAGTTTGTTTTTAGGTATTAACTTAAACTCTCATTTTAAGAAAATGTTGGGTTTCGAGAATATTTATGAAAAAAAAAGGAAGAACCTCTTAAAGTATGGTTGTAATACATGTTTGACTGTGTTGCTCTAATATAAAGCTGCAGTTCATTGGCCACAAGCAGCAGTAATTGAATGATAAACATCATTACTCAGAAAGTATAAAAATAGGACAGAGAGAGGGAGACTGTAACTGCTGTTACAGTATTTGCTGTAGTCTGCACTTCAAAGTCAAGATTTTTCTGATTAATCAGCACAGTTCACAAAATCCAAAGCAAAACCTACTAACAGCTTATTTTGTCCAACATAAAATCCACAATCCAAAGGCATTCAATGTACAGGGGCTTTAAAGAAAACAATCCAAATATTTTAAAGGCTAGAATATTCAGCAATTTGTACAAATAATACACAAACACCTTTAAAGTTGAATGCATTTGAAGCCTTTCTATGCTTGCAAGGATCAACATTCCTGCTCTACTGAGAGGACTGAAGGCATCAAGAGCCCCAAAACCTCTCTTTGTCAGAAGGCTCTTTTCCTGTGACCATCCAGGTCTGACTGTGGGAGCCAGCTGGATTATCACTCACTGCTCAGCGGGGGCTCCTCCAAAGAGTTTTTGGGGAATCCCCTGAACAATGTTTTCGCTCACAGGTGGACATAAATCCAGCCTAAATCCCTGACCCTGCTGGATTTAGAGTTAACCCACTTTGAAGAAGGATTGTTGTGGGTTTGGATTTCTTGGAAATATCAACGGCACAAAAGAAAGGTAATGCAACTGAAATGAAACTAATAAAACAAATTTTCCATTAGTGGCTCATCTTTGGCAAATCCTCTTGATAAATAAAAACAGGACAATATCTGTGCTGATTTTTCACTAATGAACAAAACTTCTGAACCTTCTTTCATGTGAGTATCAGTTCTAATAAACCCTAAACCTGAGATCCAGCAAATAGGTCTGAGCTATATAAGAGTCCTTATGTACTACAAGAAAGAGAAACCATCAATAAACTAGTAAAAAATAAAAGTGTAGCCTGATGCAGAAGACATTTCAATTATCAGTTAATCCATCAATTAGTTCATTGGGTGAGTGCCCGGTCAATGCATTGTCTGAAAGCAGTGCTTTAAAAAAAGGCCAAAATCTCATGGTGAGATCATTTGTTTGGTCTAAAATCGAAAAGGACTCAGCCTCTAATGATATAATTAAGACAAAAGCAGCAAATGCTCAAATGTACAATATTGTAAATAAGCAAAAGATTAAAAATTAATCACTAAATCATACGACTTGACACCTTAAGTAACACCACACAAGAGAAAACATCTACGAAGTGACGTCCCACCTTAGTGTCTTTTAAAAAAATGTCAACTGTGTAGAAAAGGCAAACTAAAGAGTCAACCACCTCACTCTACAAGTGCATTCTTAGCAAACACACATCCACCTTTTTCTCTTCATTATTCTGCCATTAACTAAATCAAACCTTACCATTGTTTTGTACTTGAACATTGATTCCAACAATCATCACGCACTCAAAAAGCGAAGGCTTTCACGCTTCCCTCTTAACTCTCCAGTGTCGCATCTCCTTGAAATGCAGTGCGCATCATTCAGGGACTAAAAGCCTTCAAGTCCAATTAATGAGACGACAAACAGGAAACATCAGAAGGGCGGTGTGTTCCTCCAGTGCACGACTTTATGAAGTTACAGAGGAATAACGACACTGGTGGGAATAATTCCAGCATTTAAATGAATTAAGAAATGCATGCTTGCATCTTTTTATGGACAGAGTCATAACTAATATGCTCACAGATACTTTGACTACACAAGAACACATATCAGCCTAAACAGATTCACACATTTTTACCCAAACTTCAGAAATGTATAGATTGATTCTAATTGCTCCTGCTCCCTACTGCCTGATTAGCTTGGTTAGGTGTGCAGTTGAAGCACTAAAAACCAACTTTAGACATTAAAATACAAGCATGGATTTCAAACATTTCCTCTAAAACCACCAATTGAACCCATGTGTCCCTGGATAATATAATAAATTTGTCTTAAAAAAAAAAAAAAGTGGAAATGAAATCTGCCTGAAAAGCCGGAGACCTGCTTTGTGCATCTGTCATGTAGCCACACACACACACCAATGCATCTCCCCTCATACCACAGCACTAAAACCCACCGCTTGACATTTAATCCCCATGCAACAAGAAAGTACTTGAACGCACCAATTCCCATTCAAAGCCTGCATCAGGGTCTCACCTTGCATGGTAGCTCCTGCACGCCACAATCTTTCAGGGTTTTTCAGATTAAAGGCAAATGACAGAAAACTTCCCAAAGCTGCTGTCTGCCTCCCTGTCTCTCTCCTCAGACACACACATGCACACTCTGCCACCACAGACTCTAACAAAGGCTTTCAATCCCCACAACTCCACTCCCCCCTTTTTTTTTTCCTATGTGAGTGGAGAGAGGGAGGGCCATGGTTGCTATGGTGATGCATCTCCTGCTGAGGCTAATTTGTGCGGGCCACTTGTCGGGCCTGACGGAGTGTGTGTGTGTGTGTGTGTGTGTTTGTGTGTGTATGAAGGGGAGAGAGAGAGGGAGAGAGAGCAGGCTGTTTACTTTCAAACATGGTGGTGACTTTTGTGTCCGCTCAGCGCTGAGATGCTGCCTCAGACTGGATCCTTGGTGAGACAGAGGACCCAAAGGCACTGCAGTATTTCAATTATGATAAACTTCACATCAAATCATGTTGTGTTTCTAATTTCTGCTCTTCTCATCACACAATCCACACAGTAACTTTGTAACAAAGCATGATAAATTTTCCTTTGAGTGTTAATTCATTTCCTTTAAGCTGGAATGGTTCAGTTGTTTAATTACCTTCATTTTTCAGACCCACAAGTTGCCACTTAAGGGAAGTCCATTAGAGGCCTACACACATTCTCTAACTCCAGATCTAGGAGCAACAATTTTTTTCCTCTGGCATAAATGGAAACGTAGCAAAAAAGACAAGCTTTTTCTCTTCATTATCCCTCCATTAACCAAACTAAACCTCATTACTGCTTTGCCCTCAAACATTAATTATAATAATCATCACGTACTCACTATGCAAAGACTTGCAGGCTTTTCTGTCAAATCTGGGTCTTTAAGCCTTCAAGCCCAATTAATGAGATGACAAACAGGAAACATCAGCGCGGTGGTGTGTTCATCCAGTGCATGTCTTTATGAAATTACAGAGGATTAACAGCTTTTTTTGGATACCCATTTTTCTACAAAAATCAAAGGCCACAGATTGTAGATTAGACTGATTACTACCAGTAATTACAAAGACGTTCAATATACACGTATACATACAGGAGTGTGTTGAATGAAATTTGTCAGAGGGACAAAAAAAAACACGCAATGTGAAGTCAATACAGGTCAGGCTTGATGAAAACAGGAACTAAAATCAATGAATTGTGATCAGTTTCAACTGTTATTACTGTCACTGTCACAGACAGTGTAGACACACAGATACTATAAAGCTGGCTGCAGAGCGGGCCGGGGATGCTGTGGTGACGGTCGACTGCATTTGATGAGCGAGGATGATGAGGGTGACAGCTTTTTATAAGTATGAATTTGAGGTGATGCAGCTCACAGACAAAAAATGAAATATGTCTGTGAAAGCTGGAATCTGAACATGATCCTTTTATTCAATAGAAATCCTTCCAACTGTCATCTAAAAGGCAGTGAGAATGTCACAAAACAGAAAGATAAAAGACCCCACCCAAAAAAAGAAAACCAAAACCAAAAATAATGGCTGGACTGGTGTATTCAGGGAAAACGAAACAGTTTTATATGTTAGCTCTGCTGCGTGTGACTGCATTGCACTTTTAAATAAAATTACTCTGCTGCGTCCATGTTTCAGACTTTAACACTTTGAACAGGGTGATGTTGTGCGTTAATGCAAACTGAATTGAAGATCTGTTGCTTTGATTTGCTTACGCTACTTGCAGTAAGAATTGGGAAAAGTCATCTAATTAAATTAAGTTTTCACAGTTGCTAGCCAGTCAGTTCCCCAGAAACAGCAATGCGGCCAATGCAGCAAAGTCTTCAAACGGGTCATGCAGGGATGCAAATGTTACAATTTCTGTTTGAAAAAGGGAAGTAATGTTGACACGATATCTTCATTGGGTTCACACTTCCTCATTTTACTATAGATAACTTGTACATCTGCGTGCTGCACCTGATCTGGACCACAGTCTGTAGTAGGCACGGTGCCAGTGTTTCCATTTAACATACTGGCCGTTGGGCTCAAACACACAGAGCATCAAGTGTTAAAGAACCTTAAGAGTTATGTCTGCTTGAAAATGTCCAGCACATGCAAATGCATTTTGTATGCTGACATCTCTCCTCATTGTATTCAGAGCCAAAGGTCCCTTCCATTATGCACTCAGTCTACATACTGATATTTCCACAGACTCCACTCACCATCTGCAGGAGTCCCATTGACCATGCGGGTCTTTTCAACAAACCATTACATCAATGCAGCCACTTATAGCAAGTTCCTGAAAATCTTCCTGAAAGTCCTAAATGTTGAAAGTGAGAGGGAAGGTTTTGGAGCGACAGCAATTTATTTTTTAAATTTTAAATTTATTTTAAATTTGTAGAATGAGGTTTTTACTTTCAGATGTTTGAGACTTTTACTGCTGCTCACATGAACACACTCACTGCATCCCTCCACCTCTCCCCCACCACCCTCCCTCTGACACCTGCTCTGAGTCAAATGGGCAGATGACAGGGATGCCTCTCGAGGGCTTTTTAGGGGCCACGTGCCGCGGTGCTCTGACCCCTGTATCCCCCTGGGGATCGGCTGATCCTCTCTCCAACTCGTGCCCCCACTACATTAAGCTCCACTCAGGAGTCATCACCCTGCCTTGTTTAACATTCGATCAGAAGGAGAGTCCAGACGCTCGTGTTTCAAACTACTGAATGAAGGGGTGTGCTTAGCTTTTTACTTCCTGGTTTAAAAAGTCTCAAATGTCTCTGATTACATTAAATACAGTTTAAAATATTTAAACTGTAAATAAAAAGTTAAAAATAACATTTTTTATTTAGTTTATAGATCGCTAGGAAATGAATTTGTAAATATGTAGAGGTTTTATTCTAGTTACACTCACTACAGTTCTTCAAAGAAAAAAATTAAAATGCATCTTAACTTTCATGATAGCAACCATGTCATATATACTGCTGGTGCACAAAGAACAGACAAAAACTCTTTGCCCACACACACACACACACAAGCACCCACTGTGTGTGTGAATCAGGCAGCTTACAGAGACGACAGAGGCACTTTCATACACAGTGACAGTGCAGATGCACCACATCTGCGTCACAAACCTCCGAGTGTCCATGTCCGACTTCGTCACAGCTTCCCAGCAGAGAAATAAAGGCTCAGCAACATAAAGCGAATAGTTACAGTTTAAATACCAGAGCTGTGCCATAAATCTCAGAACTGATATCAGTTGGATTTGTCAGTGATGAAATAGACCCCACTTCAAAAAGCAGGGAGAATGTGTATGTGTGTGTTGATGCCTGGATCGATGAATTACACCACCTATGACCCACTTCCCTGAAAGTCTTTTCTTTTTTTTCTGTAAAAATCCAGTCATACCTCGACCATCTTTTAATGGCTTCCTGACCTTTCAACTCTGTGAAAGTCTTACTAGCAGACTTTTACTTTTTTCTACTTCTATATTTTTTCCATTTTGTTTTAAAAGCCATTTTAAGATAATGATGAAAGAAAGAAAGTGTGGGTGAGAAGCAGAGACTTTCTTATACTTAAGGATGTTTTTTGGGTTTTTTAGATTAATAGTCAAAGTGATATTTGGAGATATCTGTGAAAGCTTTACCAAACAGCAAAACAAGAGCACTGGTAGTATAAAAAATCCTATTAAATTAAATTAAACACATAATATATAATACTGTAAAATGTTACACTTTCCTCATAAATGAACTAAAAACAGTTTAGAATGCTTATGATCTCTGAGCATCACTGGTGACCTTGTGGTTAAAGAAAAAAAAGTTAATTAACATATCAATTAACTTCTGCTAGACAGTCGATTAGCAGAGAGAAATTCTCGGACAGCACATGATCACTGGCATCAACAATCAATGAGAGTATTTCAAATTCAGCTTGACACGTTCAACATTTGCAGTGACGTTAAAGAGGCAGTGAGGCAGTGAGGCATCCAGACAGATATTGATGATACCTGTCAATACACGGGCATCCTTTAGCCAATTTCAAACTGTTTTCCATAAACCACAGCCTGCAGATACACATGCAGCAGGTACGGCCTAGAAATAAAATGCACCGCAAAAAGACAGAATAAAAGAGGCAGCTGCTGAAAGTATGTGTGAGAAAACTGACAACCAAGCAAACAAAACGACAATCCAATGTCATGCTCCATTTTCAGGTTCCAGCCTCAGCTCAGCTCCACTTCTGAAAAGCTGAGGGCTTCTCTCCTGCACTAAACAATTATCTACGACTATACTGGTTCATTTTGACTGATTTGTATTTTAAAGCAAGCCGATCATTTAATATTACATAACTACACAGTTTTAGAACTATGTAGTTACAAGCGCTGAACCAAAACTGTATAAAAATGATACATTATACCTTTGTTGTGGCTCATTATTAATTCTCACCGATCACAAAAAAAAAGCTGACAATTTAAAATAAAATCTATCGAGGCAACTGCTGGAAAACACAGGTTAAAAAGTAGTTCTACACAAACAAAATAGTTCCAAATGAGTAAAATGTGTTTTAGAAGTTATTAGAAGTTAGTTTAGCCACATGAATATATACACATATCTTTCTATTCAGACTGTAAGATAGCCTTAGATTGGCTAATTAGCTTTTATAAGGACGTACAATTTTAGTGGAAGACGGAAAATGGAAAATCACCAAAACATCTGTTTTCATAAAATAAACATAAGATCACAGAAATATACGTTTCAAGCTGGAACATGAAAACAGACTTTTATATAAATTTTTATTCACATTTTTTACATCTAAGATGGCTTCTTGATTGTTAGCCAGCAAGCTGTAACTTGCTGGAGTAAGGTGCATTAACCTGGTGATGGTTAGCTCAGAGCATAATGGAGAGTTTGGATTCATGGTCTGCAAATCGTTCCTGCTGGCTAACATTATCTGGAATAGGGCACCTCAGGGTCCCTAATGGAATCACATGCCATGCTAATGCTGAATCTATTTTTGTCACAACTTTAACCCTATTTGTGTTTGACCACATGGGCTATTGTATTTTCTATTGTGTTGTTTTCTATTTCCTCCAATCCTTCTAAAAAGAAGCTGAAAGCCAAATGCTATCATGCAAAGAATTTGAAACTATTTCATATGAACACCTCAAATCACTCATTTAACATTATTGAATACAATATGCAGCAGATCTGGTTGATCCTTAGTTGGCAGAGATACTTAATCCCACTAGTCCCAGTATATCATTTGTGTACATTAACCCTGCATTCTCTACTTCTCCGGCCTGTTGCTAGGCAACCGGAGGTGAAAGGTCACCAGAAGGACCATACACTGTTCATTCCTGTCTGCGGCTCGTTGGTGGGGGAGGATTGTTTGATTATTAAATGACAATCCCACACAAACTTCCCCACGGCCCAACATCTAGATGTGCTAATGTGTGCTCGAGGCAAAGCTGTGTGTGTTCGTGAGCACTCACCTTGTGCGTATTTGGTTTGATGCATCGGATAAAATAAGGGTTGGAAGTGCTGAGCGTGGCCATCAAGGAGTGCAAAGAGTCCTGTAAGAAAATCAATGGGTGTAAACACTTACACATTACTGCCACTATTACAGCAGTTTACTACAGCTACTACTTTTTACTGCAACAACTGCTAATTCTTTATGACCTGTATCCACCATAGATACTACTGCAACTGCTTAGGTGAGGATTATTCTCTCTTGCAGTTGAGCACACAGAGAGCGTCAGACACTATAGACAGAGTTGTTCCTATTCCACCATTTTCCAGCTTGCTTTAAGGATGCAGGCACAGTTGGTATCCTTACTGAGTGAGCTCCACAACAAGCAGGGTACACGAATACAGGACGAAGCGCTGCTGTCTGATGATGAAATTTATGTCACTTTGACCTTGTAATATTTACAAACATTTACAACACTTCCAGTACTAAAGGTGTGTGTACATGTGCATAAACTACCTTGATATCCAACAAAAGCACTCAGAGATAACAGCTCTCTAATTTACATTTATTAAATTCTTGTACTATTATTACAACTTGTACAACATTGCTGCTAAAACCACTGTTTCAGTTACTATGTCAGCTCAGACTTTTGTTATAACAACTACTGATGCTGTAATAACCACAGACCGTATATTAAATTTAAATGCAATTTCCTGGTCTGTAAAGAGAAGCCCATTTGGAAGTACCTTAAACATGCATTCTTTCTAATGGCCAGCAGGGGGAGACTCCTCTGGCTACAAAAATAAATCTTTGTATAGAATTCTATGCAAAAACAACCCTACTTTTAAATTGATTTATTACACCTTTAAATGATTTCCTGATGAGTCTATTATCTCAATCTGTAGTTTGAAGTCTTACTCACTACAGCACAATGTTCATTTTGTTACTTATGGGCCCACTCAGAGTAAAACTCATGATGAAGCAGTATATGCTACCATATGAGCATGTAGTGTCAGTCAGATCACAAGATATCATGACAGCATCAGACGAAATGCTTTAAGAGGCTTAGAGACAACTTCGCTGTACAATGGTGACCTCATAGCGTCTCCCTCTTTTAATTGCATCTCCATATTACATCTTTTAATTACTATCACAAATATTATTTCTCCAAGTCACACGTTTTTGCTTCATCTGGAAAAACTACTTTACTCAAGCGCTCTCAGTTATTTTCAAAGTAGTCACTGCTGCTACCACAGCAACCGCACATTATTCAATAGGTAGTAGTTAACGAATGTCACTGCTGTTGCTCCTAATGCAATTCTTCCTATTATCATTCTTTCTTTTACTGCCTCTCTTACTATAATTTGTACCACTGTAGCAAAACTCCCACTGCTGCTAATAAATAGCTTTTGGTGATTTCTACACACCTGTGCAACTTTCCCAAATACAGATCAATCGGCAAACTTTGCTGCGTCTGAACCGCCAGCTGCAGCACTTAGCACTGCTAGAGAACGATTGAGGAAGACTTTAAAGTAAACACACTGTTTATTTGCAACTTACCTTAAACTGGGTGCTGACTGTGGGCCTTCTGTGCTTGATGCTGCTCTTCAGAGTGTCCTGTTTGTTCCGGCTCAGGACGTGTTCAAACAGATCGTAGACAAAGTCCAACCTGACAAACAGAAGCAAATACTTGGAATTAGTGTGATGTGAAATTCGCAGTGCAAATATAAAAATGAGATAAACTGACAATCGTGTTGTTATGTAAAGTCATATTTAACACTACTGTGACCAGATGACCCTCTTTTATGTGGGACTGAATAGTATTTTTATAGCTTCGCCTCCGTCCCACATTTTTAGACAATGTTCCACATTTTAAGTGGTTCTGCAGAACAAGTGCTTTTCTAAAGTTTAGCTTTTTTCCAGTGTATATGAATGGAAGGGTTTTTATTCTAGTCAGAAGAAGGTCAGCCTGTCTAATGCCATACACATCAGGGGAAAAAAGAAATCACCAAAAAGTCTCTAGCTTTATGACTAGAAAATGACTAGAAAGTTTTTGAGCCTGGACTTTTGTGAAAACTTAAACAAATATGAGAACAGTATTCCCATTTCCTTTTAAATGATCATTCAACCTTATTTTAATAAATAAATGTGTGATCCAACAATAGAAATGCAAAAATGCAAAGATGGGCCACACGCCTACCTGCTCTCCCTCAGCATGTTCAGGATGTCGTCTCTGAAGGTGTCTCTGTTCTTCTCCAGCATCCCCCTCACGTCATACACCACCTGCGCCAAGCCACCACAGTGCGTCAGAGAGAGAGAGACTTTCATTGGAGCAAATAAAAAGCCGCATAGCACCTGGACACGTGATTTGCTTTGGGGCTTTTCACTTTAAATCAATCTGCCCCATTAAAACCACAAAAACACAACAATAAAAAAAAATAAACAGAAACAGATATTAAGGCCTCACCTCTCCTGCATAGTGTTTGACTCCAAAGTAGTGCACAGCAACACGTGGCTTCACATAGAAAGGGTTTTTCTGTAGGAGAAAACACGCTTTATGACTGGTATCTGAGGTCATACCTGCATAAAACTGAGGGAAATATTTGTTCCTAATGCTAAAAATTACAAATCAAGTCCCACCGTTGCTTTTTCAGTCTCCACTTAACACTCTTGTCTCTGGTTTTAATATATCTAAGAGTCATTTATTGGCTCTGAATCCTCTATAACAAGGCTGTAAAGCTGCACTAAAAGCACAGCCAAGAAAATATTTAGCAAAAAAAAAAAAAAGAGCTCCCACTCACTCAAAGTATTACTCCTCTTTACTACTTGCAA
>VUQG01015657.1:33667-45261 GCA_015106755.1 Etia nguti | reverse complement strand
CTTTACTACTTGCAATGACATCAATGTTAAGTCAAATCAAATCAAGCTGCTTGCTCCACAGCCAAATGCCAAGAAATGAGCAGCGCTATTTGCTCAAAGCGATCGATATCCTCTCAGCAACAGAAGCTGAAACATTAGACGTGATTCTGCACCACAGCATGTAATACGACACACTGTGAAGTTCCCAGTTTACCAGTTATTTATCAGATGGAAACGGAGAAAGTAAATCTGAAGTTGTGTGAAATTTGAGGCACTGATCGAAAGTCATTTGAACATTATCGCAGAAGTCTGAGGAACATTTAAAATTGGGTTTCAACCCACCATAAAGGAGTCTGTGTTTATTAATTAACTGTAGTGCTGACTAGGTATTAGTAGTATTAAGACATGGATTTAAAAAACTAAAATCCCTCACAAGTGTAAATGAAAACAGCACACTTTTTAAGACCAATGATAGGTGGGACCACTTTTATAGACCTTATATTTTTAAAGCAATGTAAAAAAACAGAGGGACATAGATACACGTGCGGGACTAAACTCAAGTCTTATTTGAAACAGTTAAAAGGAGAAGCTCAAGCTGCCAAAGTGAATCAAAGTGCGCGACATACTGAGTGCTGGCTGTGGAGTTTCTCCAGCAAGGTGTCGTCTGTGGCTTTGGGGAAGTGACTCTCCTCATTCATCAGTGCCAGAAGACCCAGTTTCTATGGAAACACAGATTTAATTACCATCAGTAGTCATCACCATGATTTATATCATCATCTTAAATGTCTCTATACTCATCACTGCTTTTTTTCTTGCTTTTGTAAAATAGTATCATTCTACCAGTAAATTATTAATATAACCACCAATATAACTGCTGTCTCAATAAGGTCAAATCAATCATTAATATTACCTGCAACTGCACTTTTTGGAAATATTTGTTTGCAATGGATTGTAGAAATGCTTCTTTGAATCACTGACACAACAATATTTGAACGCCACCTCACAAATTTTGAATCATCTGCATACCTTCTCAATCAAATCCAGACATTCTCCATTATCCATCCAGTCGATGGCAACCCAAACCAGGCCTTCTCTGCAAGAAGCAGCAGGAAAAGCAAATAAAAAAAAGAAGGATTTAGCAGAGCGAATTAATAATGGACACATTTAAATTCAGTGAAACTGGGATGAAAGTACATCTGGTGTTATGACTCATTCTAGTCTTTCACTGGGCCTCTGCCAATGTCACTTGCACCAGCATGTTTTCATCCCTGACTTCTTCTCATAGAGATGCTTTACATAATAGCACAAAGCACGGACTGGTGGAGATCCAAATTAGTTTTTAGTTTCATAGACAAGATTTTTTTCTTTAGGCCAATCTCATGGTTCAGTGTGCTACTCTGGTTTACTCCCAATAAAACAAACCCTCAAGACTAACACCAGCAGATACAAACCATGGATAAATGGAGGTGGTGGGAGATTATGCTGATTTCGCTCAAGCTATTGATCCCATCATCCTACTTTTCTTTAAAATGAGTAGATATGAAAATATGTTTTTTTCAGTATATGTAAATTATTTGGCAGCATACAAACTGCAAAGATTTTCTGTGATAGCTTAGCTGATGCAGAGCACTGTTTAACCCGGCCTTATGAACAAGCTTATGTATAATTAAAGGGCTATAAACTTTAATCTTATTTCAGACATAACATGACTTCAGTAGTAGCAGGCAACTAGTAAAGAGTCGTTACACATTTGGTCAAAACCAAAAAATAAAAACAAAGGTTATAAGAAATATTTCTATTACCATCTCAACCAGCTATGTTAAATAAAAATACCTTTAGCATTTGTAACAGCTAGCTTTGGCTTAAGCTAAATTTACTTAATCCTACATATTCCCTTTTTCTGAGATTAATTTTTAACTTTCTTTGTGTAACACATTTAGTCTAGTTTGCTAGCCTAGCTTAGTGGAAAAACGTAAAGTTAGTTTCACAATCAGATAAAATACTTACGCTTAATTACAGGGAATATTTTTATTGCATATATATATCTTCCATCTGTTTGAATGGCACTGCATCAACTTGAACAAACTTCTAATATATTCTGAGATAGACCAGAATAAACATAGCTCTGCAGAGATGTAGGCTAAAAGAGGTTTTTGTGGTAAACATTTTCCTGCTACTGGCTTCCATTAAATTTTCAACATGAGATGATGATACAGTTCGATTTTTATGGGTTTACAATAGTAACAAATACCCGCCTGTAAGTGGCACCATGTCACAGCACCACGAGCCACTCTACGACATTAGCAAAAACTACGTTAATAATATGTGGATTCTTTTCTTTTCACCAATTTTCATTTAAGACTTTCCTGCACGCACCCCCTGCTGTAACACTAACTAAATAAAATCTTTAGCAGTATCTTCTAATTTTCTAGTCTCATAATGTGTTCGATCATTTGTTTAATTTGATAATTTCAAAATAAAGAGTCTAAAATATTAATGTGATACATAAAATATTAATTAATGTATTAAAACGTAACATAACTATCAAAGAGTTGACCTGGACAGCCTGAAAACTTTACCGTTGTCTTCTTTTGAAAGCAGTATTAACAAACAGCAAAGTAACACTAGATCACAGACTTTTAGTGCAAAACAAATTGATGCATCACGAACAAACAACCTCCACCTACTTATTGTATTCAAGTTGCTCCAGGGAGAAAATGTGCTTGTTAAAATATTCCTGAAGCTTCTCATTTGCATAGTTGATGTTGAACTGCTCAAAGCGGTTGACCTGTGGGAAAATCAGGCATTTATCAGACTTAGAAAACAAAGATGAAGACTTAATGAACTGGAAAACGAGGAATCCCTGAGGTTTATTTACCGATTCCTTGATTAAAAACAAAGTATGATTAAAATTCTTGGGGAGGGGAAATATACAGTTTTACTGCTGAGTTTATTTGAATGTGCTTGAGCAAGCGATTGAAATTTAATTGAACACAGTTACATTTAATACACTTTATTTGTCCCTGAGGGAATATTACATTCTCATGTCATAGTGGACTCACAGACTGCTGACCCGTAGGTTTTTCCTGAGTTAACCCTTTGGTCCACGTATTACTTGGTCGGTAGATTGACAAATTTAAGGGGGGAATGTTACTAAACATACCTCAAAGTTCTCAAATCCAAAGATGTCCAGGATGCTGACTGACTTGAAGTCTTCTTTGCCCTTGATGCGGGTGTTGAGTTTGCGAATGATCCAGTTGAAACACTGAGAATAAAGTGCCATGGCCATGGAGTCTCGAGAGTCCACCGCCTGCAGAGGAGCAGGACAAACACTGTTGGTGTTCAGCTCAAGTCTTTAATTAGTTGCTTGAAACTTATTGGAAGGTCATGAAGGAATAAACTGAAATTATCTGGAAAATTACCAATAATTCACCTATTTTCAAGTTTTAATCACTGATCAATCCTCAGTTTCTGATTTTATATCTTATTCTAATTTCTTGTGAATTCACTTAATGTTATTACTATTAACACTCCCACAACTCGACAATTAATCAATATGTTAAGTGACAGAAATTTATTTTGATATGCATCTTCATGAAAAGTTAGAATAATCCATTATACTAAATATTTTCTTGGTTTCCTGTTTAGATGATTGAAGCGATCATTTTTAGATACTGTCATTAGTAATACAGACAAGAAACTGGGTACGGAGAAAAAAAGTGCTTTACATATAAAGAAAAATGTAAGACAGCTAGGAGTTAAACTGTGAAGGTGACCATAACAAGTAGGATACACAGTCCTAATCCTCCATGTTAACATATTCAGAGAAACAAATTGCTAAACTCTCAGGTCCCGGTAACATTTACTTTACCTCCACTGATGAATTAGTGGGAAAAAAAAGGCACAAACAACCTGCTTTTGACTTAAACCCAGCCCCCTACAGACTCATGAACTGAGGAAATAAGTTCAGGGTCGGAACCCACGCCCCACGCCCCCCCCCGAAGGCCTCAGTCATCACAAAGCAACAACAAGCAGAGAATAGCCGGAAAGCTCGAACACTGTTTGGGTTTCGGGTGTGTTTTGCTTTGTTTTGCCTTCACGATATACAGCCGGAATCTGCTTCAGACTAAAATTAGTGAAGAATTGTTCTCTGTGAGGTTGAAGGTTTAAATGAATAACCCAGCAATACTTCATGTGGAGATGCATTATGGGGAGATGTGAAAGTTAGGATATTTTTATGCCTGTTGCATATTTTTATCTACTGTTTATAATATGTAGATTTTGTAAGTCATCCACCTTATTCCATGAATATTATTAAGCTGATGAAGTACTCTTCAAACAGTAAGAACTGGTCCTACTGTGTTTGTCGCTAAGACCAGCAAAGCCAGTTTTTCCTGAACAAACATTCTAACTAAACTTCTTCTTGTATTTCGCTGACAAACACTGTTAATGGTTAATTAATGATGTTAACAGTGTTTTTTTTAGACCAGTCATGGGGTACGTGTTGCGTTTTTCCTTAGTATTTTTTTTCCTTTTGTCTCATATTTATCATCTTTACTGCTAATTCTTGTATCAGTGTACTCATGGCTTTGGGTTCAGTGTTGAGGTACAGTTTTATTTGGCCTCACATGCATTAGAGGCCCACATATAAACAAGAAAGGACCATTAAAACCAAAAAATGGCTGTTATTTTTATCTGTAGTCATTTTTTTTTGGTGGGATGGCTTTGATCTGGGATATTAAAAGTTTAACTGACCTGTTCCACAGTTAGTGGTGTGGAGATCTCCTCGCCCCTGAGGATCATGGACCGGTGTGTCAGGACCTCAGCAACCTGATCCGAGTTCAGCCCCAAGAGTTCAGATGTCCAGCTGAGTGCTGCCAACAAATGAAACACACACCGTTAACGACTTTGGACCTAAAATGTCATTTCAAGTGTAGGAAAACCAGACTTTACACATCATGCTTATTTAACTGGTCCTCAGTCACACCATGATTGCTGCCGTCACCATCCTTTCCATTTGGCTTTTGACCTTTAAATGCATTAGCCTTTAATCAGCCCAAAGGTGAAGTCACAGTGAAAGCAGATGAAAGTTTAAACAGTCAGAAATTAAAGTTTTAACATGCTGAGACAATGTTAATTATGGCTAAGATCCTCGGCTTGTTTGTGCCCTGAAGTCTGAATATTTACTCTGAAAGAAAAGTTTTCAAGGAAAGTGAAACCGAACTAATGACAAGCTGTGGAAGTATTTAGTTCTAATTTTCCCAAACAAAAACACTTGAAACATTTTGTTTGTGAGTTTAAAAAAAAAGAGCCATTTCCCAGTTCTTTGTTTCAGACGTGGTTAAGTTTAATCATGAGAACTACTTTGTTGACAACAGTGCCCTACTTATGTGTAAGACCATAATTAGCTCACCAAAGTTAACCTTATGAAGAAATAAATAAGTCATGTGTGGAAGGGAAGGGTAAACTCTACCTGATTTGGAGGAAATCTGAGCCCCTCCGGCCGTCACAAACTCAATGTTCCCTGTATGGAGGATCCCAGCCAGGAGGCGCAGGATCTCACTGATGTTCTCCTCTGTAAATTGCATCGTTCGCATGGCGTTCTGGGAACCGCAAACACACAAGGAAAAAAGAATGGATGAAAACCTCAGGTCGCCTCTGGTGGCCTCATGTTGAAATTCTCACCAGCTGATTTAGTTTCTTTTGGGTGGAAGTTGCTGTTAGACACAATCCGTCCTGAGAAGCTGAAAAGACTTTCGGGTGTTCTTTGAGGTTTGGACTGATTTAAAGCCATAAGTCTAATGTTTTGGTTTGGCAGCAGTAATTTCAGTTTTCAGTCACCAGGATCAAAGTTTCTTACTCTGACTTATGATTATGAATCTTGAGTACAGAAATACAATTTATGTAAAACTATGCGGGAAATGTGCAGTCTGTGTATTTTACCTTTTCGCCATATTTTAAACTTGACCAAAATCAAATGTTTTGGAGCACAACACATACAGTACAGTGCAAATAACTTTTGCTTTTAGCCTTAAATCAGTAAATGCAACATAATCATGCGCACCAGAACATCCTGAAAACTGCCCTTGTCGTTGATTGTCTTGTCGTCCTGGCAGCTGGACTGTCTCAGGTAGTGATAACTGTCAGGATGTGTCAACCCGAACGCCTCTGCAGACACACAGAAACACACAAATTACAACATCCATGACACATTTGAACCACGTTAGCTTTCTGCTCTTTCTGTGCCTGAAGTCTGTTTGCACTGACTCATAACTTCATCTGTGTTAACCTTCCTACTTAAATGCTGATTAAAGATCTTTGGACCTGTCAAACTGATGCAAGGTTCATGATTTCTAAATAATATGATGATGTTTTTTTCCCCTCACTCACCTCTTTGCTGGTTGTTGGTTCCTGCTAATATGGCGTAGAAAATGTGGTAGTTTCTCTCCCCTGGGTTCTGCCTGACCACTCGGTTCTGCAGAGGGAGAGGAGAGTTAATATACATCTTCACATCAAAACTAATGCTAATTTTCAGATTTTACCAAACACAGGGAACAGCAGCCTTAGTTAGTTTAAACTTCTAAATCTGAACTCAAAGATGGCGTGCTTTTACAACAAGATAACAAAAACTCCATGTAGCTGCTTGCTCCTCCCTTCTTTACAAACATATTTCACAAAGTGAAAATGCAAAGTGAAAACCAAAGGCATCCAGCACTCCTGGCACCTTTCAAGTCACCAGAATGCTTTAAGAATTAACATATTGATTCAAATGTAATCACAGATTTAGTGGGAGGAAGGAAGAAGAACACTCACCTTTTCTAAGAGGTCTGCAGCCACACAAGTGTCAAGTGTCAAGGCACAAAACAGAAAAAAAAGAAAAACAAAAAAAGCCTGCACGCACACAACTGCTAATGAAATTCTGCAGAAATGTTCAAATAGGACAACTTAAGCAAAGACCAGCATTAAAATTCTATTAAAAGTTTTATCAATTCTATGTTTACCAGCCAGTTAAACATAGCCTGAATTGTAGCTGGACCTTTAAACAAACTTTTAAAACATATGTGAACACATAAACATATAAATAAAGATGAAGGAATAACAGCATCGAAAAAATGTCAAAATCAGGTTCATCCTCAATTCTAAAAAGTGGTTATTATGGCTAATTTACATACTCTTTGTAATCCATGTTACAATCCTTGTGCTCCTAATTAAGGATTTGTGCTAATAAATGAACAGGAAGCTGTGGCTGTCTCTTGCTTGCTGTATTTTGCATATTTTTACCCTCAACAGCAATTTTGCTAACCCCTTAAAGAATGTCCTTCTTTTATGCTAAGCCTGGGTAGGAAATGAGCAGGGAAAGGAAGCGTAGGCCACTTAACATCGAGTGGGTTTTAAAGGATACAGTCGACAATTTTGCCTCCCTGGATGTTGCCTTTCTGGCTGAAATGCAGCTGGACGAACTTCCCAAATCGGCTGGAGTTGTTGTTGTACACAGTCTTGGCGTTCCCGAAGGCCTCCATGATGGGACTGTGGAGTGAAGAACAGATGTGATCACTAACCAGGCAAGCAGTTTAGCCATTACCCCACAGCATCATGGAGTTCATTTGTAATGATAGGTGTAATTTACCTGCTCTCCAGCAGTGCCTCCTCCACATGTGATGTCTTGTCTCGGGATGATACTTCCAGCGAGTGTTGGCTCATGGCTGACAGGAACTTCAGGATCAGTTTGGTGCTTTCTGTTTTACCAGCGCCGCTCTCTCCACTGAGGGAAAGAAAAGAAAAATAATGATGATGCCTCAGAAATTAAACAGTGGTGTCATAAGAAGATTCATTTAATGGATTCCTTCAGCAGGTTTTAAATCACACTTACAGTTTGGGTTATATGTTAAATTTAATATTAGCGTTCCACACACAGCTCATGGCATTGAATATTTCCCCTGAACATCTCAAAAGCCAACCACTAGATGGCGCACTGGGCGCTGCTAACTGACTTAGGATCCCTGGCTCATGTATTGAATCGGGTCAATGAATGAAATCACAAGTGAAACTCAATATCATAAAAATAAGAAGTGAATAAATATAATATAAAGCCACTGGAGCCATGAAGCATGACAGGATGAATCAGCGGATTTATGTGGGAAATAAAATAGCAAAAAACGAGTAACTAATAGTTACAAAAGGCTCCTTTTGCTTTTTCTAGCCCCACATTTTTATTCATACACTCTACTAGAGCAGCTTTGTATGATTAACACTGAGCCTCAAACAGAACAACAGTTGGGTTTGACCTCTCTGCTCACAGGCAGAGACGTGTGCTTCAGGTGACCAGATTAGGGAAATCTACTCTCACTGACATCGGAGAGCACCGCGGGTCGACAAAACTGTCTGAAATGTAGCAAGCTCATGCCCTGTAAGAATATAGCAGCCACAATGAAGCACACAATTGACCATTGCAACAATGAATAAGTTGGATACTATAAACAGAGAAAAAGCATCAGATTTAGGCATGGATAAGTCATTCAACAGCTACAGTCCTTTCTAGTAACCCCACTTTATTTTACAGGCAGTAGCTGTGTGTATTTGGGGCAGCAAACTCCACACCACTCAAAGCGGACATTTAAAACAGCCACTCTCCCTGCACTTTGGTGATGACTATGATTTTGCATGTCAAACCACCTGACAAGCTTCATCTGCCTTCATCACTTTCATCCCACTACAGGCTTGGTTTACACACACACACCCACACATGCACACTGACATGGATTCTGGGCCTGTAGGAACACTGAAATGTAGAAGACAGTCTGCAGAGCAAGAAATAGAAGTTTTCACTTTAACAACCTAGTGACATTTATCAGATGCCTGAGGGACATTAAACACAACACAACTAACAAAAACGGATAGAAAAAGGTGTAAAACCACCCAACATAACGTCCAGCTGCACCCTTCTACTGCTGTAATAGATAACACAACTTTCTTGTCAAACACAGCAGGATACCCTCACATACATCACAGTGACATTTAACGTGAACCTGGCAACCCACAGCCAAACAGTGTGAGGTTCAGGCGAGCCACGTTAATAATCAACCTGAAAACGTAGACACCGAGAGCAACCCCCGACTGTTAGATTACTCCCCCAAAAAATACATTATTCAACACACACTCAAGACCTGTAAGAAGATACACTTAGTGGTCATAAGCAAGACAACTACAGCAGTAACAGCTCCTCTGACCTTTTCTGGAAACCTGTGAGAAAATCAGTTTGAAGGAAGCTTACCAGTGATACTGTCAGGAAACATCAGAGTGTGCAAAGTAGACTGAAAAGAAATCCATGCAAGTCAGAATCACGATCAGAATATTTTATTAATCCCTGAGGAAATTATGTAGTTAAAGTTGCTCCAACTTACCAAATATAACGAAATAGTTGTGATATATACAAATAGCTCAATTTATAAATATGCCACTGGTACGTAAAAGACGGATGTAGGTTGCAAATCTGTGAAATAAATGTAGAATTGACCTAAACCTGCACTTTTAAAAATGACAAACAGGGGGTGACACCTCTGGATGCAAAAAGAAGTAAATGCATAGAAGTCTATGGAAAAATGACCCTCAGTTCTTTAGCACTGTGACCTCAGTAAACACTGATGAGTTTATGGGCTGGATTTATGAATGCAATATGAAGATAATTTGAATCATGAATCGCTCTCATCAGTATCCATGGGGATAATAAAGCAGCTGGCCAATCTTGTGACCGAAAAACTGCCACTTTATAAGTAAGAAGTGTCCCTTTGTGATATCTGAATGTCAAAGAAGCTAAAATGGTGAAAAGCTCAGTTAGAGGCTTCAAAACTGTGAGTCAGACCAAAGTGGGATGGCACCGTGGCTACATCCATCTTTTATATACAGTCTATGGGTTGCTAGCATCTGTACTTTTAAATCAACATAAAGATAAAGGCGAGAATATTTATCATTTTACTTAGTTTGGTGGGATGAGCCAGAGATGTCGGTCGTGTTGGTATTCTGGGCTAAATAATTAAATCAGAATGTGGTGAAATTTTGCTATGAGGAGAAAGTTTATTCAAAGGAAAATTAATCAAACTTTTTAAGCTGCCTTTAAAAAAAAAAGATCTGATTTGACTGGTGACTCATGCAGTGTTCACGTCCTGCTGAACGTTGAAATGAAAGCTCTGGCTTTCTCCCCATTCATTTAGACAGTAGATAGATGCCCAGAGGCATTTACAAGATGGCTGCTGAGTTACAAGATTGCTTCTAGATTTGAGTGAAAATAATGTGAAAACCATAATCTTCAATGTATTTTTGATGGGTGGGAGCCTTAATTAAATGTCTGCGAGCCAAAATTCCTATGTGACTTAACTGTTGAGGAGGAAGCACCACAGCACGCTTGCTCGCCTTTGTTATGAAATCCTGTTTATGACACCTTAAACATCAGTTTTTTTTAAATGAGAGTTTCTCTCACATCTGCAAACATTTGATGACAGTAGATGGGACTTTATTTAGGAAGAAAACTCTTCATTTGGATAATGGCTGGGTGACTCCCCTTAGAGAGATCACAATGTTTGACATGTGGTTTTTCCTGCTGGTGAGTGGTAGCTCCTTTACCACTGAACAGACGTGATTCTGTGTTCTGGTTTGAATGCAGGGAGAAAAAAAGCCTGAAAGAAACTAAGAATGAGACTAAAAACATTTATGAAATAATTTTTTTTTTTAATTAAAGCCCCAGTTCAGCTACAGTAAGATTCTTCTTTTTCCTTTTTTTATTTTTTATTGTTTTCCAATCTCATCGAAGCCAAGTCAGGTTGAGAGTTCAGTACAAGGATGTTGTAACTAGGATCTTATGTGCATTAAATTATTGCATATTTTGGATCCATAAATTTAAAGTATTTTTAATTAAAATTATTAAAATTATTTAGAGCATAAACTTCATAGCAACCTCCAGCTTGAAGGCACTTCTGCACTGACTTCACTTTTTTAAGCTTTCAGTTTTACTTTTATTGTTGGCAAAAAAAAAAAAGTCTGTTGGTTTTAGGAAAAGATTATGGTTTGGGTTACAGCATTTTAGTTGATGAAATCCAGAAATAAGGTTTAAACCTTATTTATGTGAAACTGCCTCAACAAAGTAGTGAGAGAACCTATTTGTGGGCCATCTTAAAAAGCAGAGCCCTGTGGCAATGACAGCCTTGTCATTGTCTCTTGGACAGTACTTTTGGAAACACTGCTTGCTTTTGCCGAGTTTTATAAATAAAGTTGAACTTGTAACAGGAGAGGCCACATCCTTAAAGTCAGCGTCACATTCCTGATGGACACAGAACAGGACTGGAGATAGTATAAACTCTCTGTGTGTCTTGCAATAACTTCTGACATGAACAGGCAGCGCACAAGTGTCGATGTTATGACAAAAGAGACTGCAGTTAAAAAAGGTGGAAAATGAAGTTTTACCGATTCTAACAGCAGATCTGAGCAGTGCGTCTCGCCAACAGTGGGTGAAACTTTAAAGGCGTTCACGTTTGAGTCATTTGAATAACTTCTTCTATACAAATGGGCAAATCAGAAAAGGCCTGTTAAACGCAAGTCACCTAAAAGACTTCTGGCATCTTACC